>RJWT010034050.1:0-13759 GCA_004365215.1 Cuniculus paca
AAAAAAAAAAAAAAAAAAGAAGCAAGGGAAGGTAATGTCATCAGGGGAGGAGGCCAGGATCATGAAAATCAAGGAGGCCATTTAGTCTCCTGCTTGCAGGAAGTTTTAGTTAGATAATACTGGTTGGGGCAGGCATTGCTGTGTGAGTGACTTGCTTGCATACACCTTACTCTATTGGCATCTATTTTTAAAGTCCTGATCTAGCTTTAGCTAGGTTGTCATTCTTTTCAAAGAAATAATGTGGATTCATTTTAAGTTCTTTTGTTAGATCATAACCATTCTTCTCCATTGTCATTCTGGTAGAATTTACTTACCAAGGGACACAATTGGTTCATTAAATCAATGGATGAGGCACTCAGTGAATTGGTGTTCAAGGTACATGAGCAGCCAGGTGGTGAGGATTATATTAAACATGGCATCTATGTCAGTCAATTAATTAATGGCAAAAGCAAGTGCTTTGAGATAAGTGACAATACATTTTCTGTTCTCTTAAGCAGAAAAATATTCTATGCACAGGTAGCTAGTAAATGATAAATGAATAGAATTATATATGCCAAAATATAAAAATAAAATAAATATAGGAATGATTCTATAATCATTGATATGTGCATCAAAAACCAAAAGTAATTTCTGGAATATATAAAATGTTTTTTCTAAAAACATCTGAACTCTACACATTTAAATTTGTAGTAGACACAATTTAAAATCAGACATACCTACTTTGCTATTTATCTTCTCAATTGCTCACTTAGAATTATCCTGCTATGATAATAATGATGCTCTTTTTTCAGATTTTTGTTAGGCTCATAGAATTAATTAATTAATTCTGTAAGTTATGAATTTTCAATTAATTGATATAAATTTATTGATGTTAATTGATCAATTCTGCAAATTGAATGATCAATTCTGTAAAATTTCTTACTGTTTCTGGATTTCCAAAGAGACATAATTCTTTCCTCCCTTGGACAGGAAGGTTGTTTTTAAGAATAAAAGATGAGCCAAGGAAATATTTATTACAAAACAAAAATGGCTTTACAAAGCCAGATTAACTTTAGAGGAGAATGTTCTCTTTCCCTTGAGCCATGACATGATCTTCTCACAGAGTTAGATTTTACTCCTGGAATCTTAGTGGTATAACAAATCCTTACATGGCCCATCAAGCTCAGCTTTTTGTTTTCTCATGAGTCTAGCATTAATCTTAAAGTAACGTGTCACGTTTAGGGTAGCATGACCAAGAGTAACTACTTGTGATTAAAACTGTTATTTTTCATCTCTTCTATCAAGTGGGAGCAACAGGGCAAGTCAAGGGATCTTCAGACTTTCCTCTTCACAAGTTCAAAAGGCTGCACAATGGTCAAATTTCCAATTCTTATAACCGGATCTCCCTCTCCATCACAGTTGTCACTGCTTTTGAGACAAAACATTGGGAGTCAACCAACAGTTTCAGATGAGGCTGCTGTAAATGACATAAAATAGATGTGTGTCACTCAATGAGTGCTTGCTGAGGAGTGTATGGTCACTACTATCAGACTTTTTTCTTAAGCACAAAGTGTACAATCTATTCTGGTGGAAAATGAAGTCTTTCTAGACTTGGGTTCCCTTTTAGTTGTACAACCAAATTTGACTAGGTGGTCTCCACTTTTTTAAAAAAAATTCTAAAATTCTACCATTTCCGACAACATGTAAAAACATCCCTAGCAAAAGTAACAATTATTTATGTAGTATCACCGTTTGGTCATTTATAAATATTTCCTCCTTAGTAATGGAGTGGCAGATATCACGTAGATTCCTGTGTTCCTACTGTATTGACTACCAGGTGAAATGGAGTGTCCACGGAGGTTCTAACCTAATACATTTTTACCAAAACAGGAAAAGAGATCCCTGAAAGTTCTTCTCTTTGAATACTTTGAGCAATACTTTCTTGATCTATTTTTAATTTTAATTCTTTCAAATGGACTAGTTAGTAACCACTTACCACTTGCACACAAACGATATAGAAACATATGTTGAAGAAGTGAACTAGAAAAGATTAAACTTGTGACAGAAAATTGATTAATAGGGTTATGAGATCACAGACAATTGCCTAACTTGTGAATCTCACATTTTATAAATGAACTTCAATTTAAAATATTACATATGTGATTCTCAAATCCTCAATGTTGAGAAACCTTAGTTTGGATGTGCATATGCCCCAATTTATTGTCCAATATAGTCATTTTATGCTTTCAAACTTTCTCCATGAATGAAAGGACAGGAAAGGTCAGTGCATACAGCTGTCAGTCATGACATGGGGAGAAACAGCTCAGGGCTTCAATAAGTAGCAGGTCTAGTAAATAATCTTAATTGAATTAAGTTTTTTTAAAAAACTGAAATGCAGTGGAGAATTCTGAATTTTCTGCTCCCTCTGAAGAACCTATTGATCTGGAAATCACAGGTGGTGTGGCCAGTCATAACTGCGGAGGAATTTCCGTCACACTATGCAGGGGTCTTCTCTTGTTCTCCTTGCAGTGACGCCAGGGGATGGGACAACTACTGCCTCTTCCCTATGTGGAAGGTAACTGGAGCTGAGAAACTGTAGATAATTTTAATAGGGTTCCTCAGGTGGTCAGTGGAAGGTAGGAAAAGGGGACCCCAATCTTTCCTGCAGAAAGATGGTAACAGCTTAACCACTCCTGGGGTTCCTATTTTTATAGAAATGAAAAGCAAATACCAGAAAGTTGCTTTAGCAAGGCCACTGAAAAGGTCATCTTTGTGATAAAAACATTTGCTTTTTATTAAAAAATGACCCAGATTTCCCTTCTCATGCTTTACTGACCACACTTATTCTACTGAAAAGGATCATTTTTAAAAGCTTTGCCTCTTTTAACTATGTGTGTGCTTCCATAGTGTCAGATTTAAGGAAACTACTACACTTAATGGTGCCTGATGGTTACACAGGCACACACACTCATGTGCACACACACACACACACACACACACACACTGCCCCATCTCTAATGGATGACCCTATGGTCCACGCATGTGACACTGCAAAGTCCTCAATGGTCACTGGGTGAAGGAAGGTTAGCAGACAGGAGAAACTGAGGGAAAGGAAGCAATACTTTTTCAGATCTGCTGACTTTTGTTTGTACTTCCTTTATTCGGCTTTTAGTCAGTTTTTGGTATGGAGGCTAAAATACACATATGGAAGAAACTGGATAATTGCTTTGCTGTTGATAATTTTTTTCAGCACAACTCTTAAATTCCTTGGTGGCCATGACGTGAAAACAGTGACCAGTTAGCTTACTTTAGGGGGACAGTTCTCTGTTCCCAGACCTTCTCCAACTTCTTCCATAGTACACTCTCAATGTACTCTTATTTTTGTTGGCCAAAAGCACCATTGTTCCCCTCCCAGCCTCACTTTATTGATCCTACCCAGATACTCCTTCATCCTCTTTCATTACCTGTCTACTTACTTTCCAGAAGCCAGTCCTTGTAGTTATGCATCCCTTTTCTCCTGGGCAGGACAGTAGCATTTAGGAACATGGACTTTGCAGAGAAGTTGCCCTTGATGTTGCATATTTTGAGTGCTTGAGCTGTACTGACTCACAGTTCCTTTACCTTCTTATGGTGAATGATTTCTTAAAAATTATTGCCTCGTTCTTGGGATGGCTCACTACTCCTTTAATCAAAGCAGAGCTCTACTGACCTAAATAAACCTTTGCTCCTTCAAAAGGTAAGTGTGTTCCTCTCCAGTTTCTGTTAGAATATTTGAAAATGACATTCAGTTCCACAGAAACCTCAGATGAACACTTTTCCTTGGGTTTAATAGTCACCTTGATCTGGGACTAAGAGTACTACAAATTCAAGAAAGAATTCCTCCCTTGAAGATAATATGTTATCTCTAAGAAAGATTGCACATATGGGTGTAACTCCATTCCTGGTGTGTTATAGTTATAGTAGAATACAATTAAATATCATTGAGGGCAGCCAAAAATTGGTGAATAACAATCTGATCAACTTAGTCAATGTATTAAAAGAAGCTATGTAATAAACAAATTCTATGGTCTTCTCTTTTCCCTGTCTTTACAAACACCTTTGCCTCTTCCTCCAAAAGTGGTAGTTTATTCTGAGAGTTGTGGTTTCCACCCTGAGAATCATAGAGGTAGATCATAAACACAAGTGTGTTTACCAGTTTCCATTGCTATTATGAAATATCTGAGTCAGGCTAACTGTGTGAGAAAAGAAGTTTTATTTAGTTTATATTTTTTTTAAGAATCAAAGACCAAAGAACACAGTGTAGGTTTTGGTGAGGAACTGTGTTAGAGGCCAGCCAGTTGAGTGCACTCAGAGAAAGGTCACATCTCCAGCCGAGGCATGGAGAGAGGAGGAGGAGAGTCTGACCTTACTTGTTTTCATGATAGTCCTCTTGAGAGACGTGATGAAGATCACATGAGATCTATGTGAAGAGCACACCCCAGCAATCCCAAGACCTCCCACAAACCCCGCTTCTTAATACTGTCATCCTGGGGACCAGGCTGCTAACACATGGACCCTTGGGCACTCAAACCATATCAAAACCAAAGAAAGAAGTCAACTCCTGACCAGGGGAAATCACTTGCAGTGGTAGCTCTAAACTCAGAAAGTACTATAAGGATAGGGAGCCTCTAACTAGGAGAGGTTTGACAAGAACTCCCCATGATATTTCCTGTGTTGTGTGTCTGTGTGTGTGTGTCTACCTACATCAGTGTGTGCCTGCATGAGCATCTGCATGTGTTTGCTTAACTTTGCATTTCTTCAAGCTCTCTGGCTGATTTGAAGTGAGAACACTAAACTTGAGAGACTTCACTAGGACCACTGTGTTATAGTTTGTGTTTGGATGTCCCCTCAAAGACTCATGTGACCATAGAGTTTGATCAGAGATGACTGACTCTAGAATGTGTGATTGATTCCTAGTGCAATGGTGGGATTAAGGGTGTGTGATTGCTGAAGCAGTCCACTGATTGAATTGGTGCCACCCTAATCCCAGATGCAGTATAAGGGACAGAAAAAGACTTGCCTCTCTGCCTCCTCTCTAGATGCTTTTGGTGTCTTTTGCTTCCATGAATGACTTGCTCCTTTGCCATGTGCCACCCTGTCTTGGAGCTGGCTGATTACAGACTAAAACCTCTATAAACTGTGAACTAAACAAACCTTTCCTCTTTTAAGTTTGTGTGTTGAGTATTTTGTACCAAAAACCAAAAAAGTAAGACATTCTGTATGTCGTAGCCACCTAGAGATGCATTTCAGAATCCCTGTCCTACCAGACACCACAACCTGGCTAGTACTTTCCGATGTAGGAAATGACTGAGATTGGAGAGTAGGTCTTGATTCAAAGCCTGTTGTACAGCAGAGTGAGGGAGCTCAGGAAAAAGATGACTTCACAGCTGTCTGAGCTGATGGGTACTTGATGGGCTTCAAATTATGATCTTATTCTTCTGAGCAGAATCTCAGAACACTTAGTTACTCTGTGTGTGGCGCAGGTGCCTCTGGATGTTACAGCTACACTTCCAAACCTGAAGACACAATGGGAATATTGTAGGGATACAGAATATGAAATTTCTAGTCCAAATCTCAGTCAGGGTGGACTGAGAGCAAAAACATCATGCAAAATAAGTTGCTATTCTATCTCAGTCATTACCAAGACCTCAAAGTAAGTTCTTATCGTAAAGAAATATTGACTAAGACCAGTACTGTTGTCAGATTCAAATTTGACAGAAGAAATGCTAATTTCATTGAGTTTTTCCATTGTGCTTAGTGCTCTTTTAGTACTTCATGTTGATTAAGCATTTAGTTTTTGAAGCAATTATGTGGTTCATACAGTATCACTCCCCTTTTATAAATGAAAGGACTCCAATATAATTAAGTTAAATACCTTGCTCTTGGTGCTAAAATCAGAAGAGAAGATTTAAAAACCCCAAGATTTGAGCACCAAATTTAAACTTGACCTTAAACTTAATCCTAATCTAATTCTAAATTGAAATAAAACGCTAACCCCAATCTCAACCCCGTAAGTCTCTATATAAATCTAAACACAGCCTTATCTCTAGACCTAACTCAAATCTACTGTTTCCAGAAACCACACTCTTAACCACTATGGTAAAATGAACTATTACATCTTGACCAATATTATTTGGGCCTAGTGAAATTGGTCAACACAAAATAAACTGCACAGCAATTGCTACATGTTTAAAATGGTAAGATGATTTCATGACAGCAATTGATAAATGTAGTGAATGACCACTTATTCTGAATTTGGGCTAAAAGAGTTGAGAAACATATTTAAAAGATGTATTTGTCATTTATGCCTAAGTTCCATGGAGCTTTCAAGTAGAAAAATGTTCTATTAAGACTACAAGTTAAAGCATTTGTAGGACTAAAAGCTAAATCATTTGAATATGTGGAAGCTAATGCATCGAAATGAGATTTTCATTTTCAAAGCTGCATTGGCATTCTTTAAAAATGTTCTGTTTTCATGAGACTTTACCCCTCCTCAAAGATACTAGTAAATAGCAACTATGTTTTACCACTGAAGTAAAGTGCTGTCAAAATATTAAATTAGTTATATAATAATCCGGCTACTGGGAACACAAATATCAAGTCTGTTGCACTCCAGAGATTAGAAAGGTACAAAGCAGAGTGGAAAACATCAAAATTCAAATGGATTTTCCATGGATAGAAAGCTTATTTAGAAAATGATAGATCCTTCCCCCCTTGCGAGCCAAACACTAGCTGTAGGGACAATAGAAATCAAATTTCACATTCAGTTCTAAATTTAAAGACTGTAACAAAGAAAATCCTGCAGGGTCTACAAACAGGCCAGGTAAATCAGGCAAAGAGATGGTAGAAGAAAATATTTCTTATGGGCCATTCCCAAGATTTTGTGCCAAGAAAATTTAAAATGGTCTTTTTGTATCACATAGGTGCTTGTTGATTGAATGAAGGAAATAAGCACTTGCAGCTTACCTGTGCATTTGAATGGATTAATATGAGATAGACTTCAAGATATTGATGAACTATATCAGTGAGTTTAGTAATGAAGAACTCTATGAAGAAATACATAATTTTCTACATTTTTAGGATAATATAGTTTTCTATTTTTAAGAGTTTTTTTCTTGAGCGAAAGAGACATAAGTTCTTTCAACTCATTAAAGAATTTAAACATTTAAAAAATCACGCTGATACAAATGTCCTTTTAAAAATAAAATTTGTTTAGGGATACTGATTGGATTCTGAATATATTTTTAGCCATCCTTGTAAGTTGACAGGTAATTTAAGTTGATAAGATTTTCTAGTTTTCAGTTTCTTTTTTTAGGGAAAAAGAATATAGAACAGCTATTTGTAGGCTTTCCCAGCCTGGACCCCTAGAATAGTAGTGTCACCACCCAGCCTATTCTTTAAATCCTCAGTGCCAGTCAATGTGATCGAGCACCACTGAGCATTGGTTTTCCTTTTACAGGGACTGAATAGTAAACTTTATTGTGTGTTTAAAGTGAGCTGGTGGTTTCATAGAAATATGTGAGAGAACATATAGAAGACAATGTTACTCTCTTGCTTAAATCATTTTATTGGCCTTCTCTGTCCTCAGAACCAGATCTTAAGAATATTGACCATGACTTCTTAGGCTCTCCATGAATGTACCTCTGACTAATCACACTACCTCATCTTCAATCAATTTCCTCCTCAATCACAGTTTCAGTCAATATTTTTGTTCATAATAAATTTTCCCTTCTTGCTTTTCTTACACTTAACAAGGGAAATGAATGACTTAGGGTGTGTGCTTGTTGAGTGAATGAAGGAATGGCCCTTGATTTCAAGGAAACTTGGAATGCTAAAAAGAAAATGAACTGCAATGCATATATATATATATATATATACATTATATTATATTGCATATATATATCATATATACATGTATAAAATCACAGCCAAGCACAGTGGTGCCTGCCTCTAGTCCTTACACTCTGAGAGGTTAAGGCAGGAAGATTGAAAATTCAAGCAGTACAGTAAATCTACTCAACATAGCAATTTAGCAAGACCTTGTTTAAAAATGAAAACAAGGCCTGGGGATTTAGCTCAGCAGCCTAAGTGCCTGCCTGGCAAGCGCAAGGTTGTGAGTTCAATCCCCGGTGCCACAAAAAAAAAAACCCATGAAAACAAAATACAGTGGTACCTTGGTTTATGAACTCAGTTCTTTCCACGATTACATTCACAAACTGAATTGAATCAAATTCAGTGATTAGATTCAGTGTTGACCTCACTGGGAAATTTGACTAAGTTCTCTTGTGCAATTCAGTTTGTGATTAGAATCTTGGGAAGATTTAAGTTTGTGTACTGAGGCATCATTGTATATACTATTGGAGATTCATTGGACAATGAAATAAAAGTTTAAGTTTGCATGATGAACATTTGTATATATCATTTGGAGATGACTTCAAAATTCTAAATGAGATGCTACCATGCCTACATATGTTGATTCTTTGACCACATTTGTATTATGTTTACTGTGTAGCAAGTACTTTCGTGGTGCTGAGCACAGAGGTTTCCTCCACAGGGAGCCAACATACTGGGGTTGAACACAGCAGGCTTCTTGGGACTAAAGAAAATGATTGAACTATGATGAATTCTGAAGAAAAATACATTAAAATGTGTAAATCAGAATGAGTCTATGGTAGAAGTATTGATAAAAATGGCAATGTTGACTAAGTTTAGGATTACTAATTAGATTCTATGTACACTTGACTTCAGGGTGATGGTAATGTGAATAAGTAGAAAACTGAGGCTACAGTAGTCAGCTTTCCATCACTGTAACAAATACCCAAGATAATCTAACAAGACAACCAACTGGCTGTTTCAGAGGTCTCAGTCTATGACTTATTTGGTCCATTGGTTTTTAGGCCGATGGGAAGGCAACATATCATGATGGGAATGTTGGGCAGAAAGTGGGAAGAAGAAGAGGAAGAGGCTGGGTCCCACTGTCCCCTTTGAGGGCACACCTCCAAAGACCAGAATATCTTCACTAGTCCCCACCTCCAGAAGGGTCTACCTCACCCTAGTCGTGGTTCCATGAAGAGCAGGCTTCCAACACGTGACCCTCTGGAAAACATTTAGAATCCAAATCAAAGGAGGTCTTAAAGATATGATACTAGAGAATGATGGGCTCACCAAGGGTGGAGTGATCATGTGATGGTTCTGGATAGAAAATTATAACAGGTGTAAAAAGAGCAGGAATGCTATTGTTGGCAGAATGATTTTAAAAAGAGTTCAATACATTTTTCAAATTTATCTTTCTTTTCATTCTCTTCCCTCAAAAGAAATAGAAAATCAGTTTATTATGTACTACTAGATGATAAATTGAGACTATATTTATGTAAAAATGGAGTCAGTGATAGTGACAGTTGAGACATTCTCCATAAAGTTCAGCTTCAGCCTGAACCAACTTTGATGACATGACTCTTCTATGATACGGCTTTTCCCTAGCCAAAATCAATACAACTTTACTCAGCTGTATGCAAAGATAGGATAGTTTCACAGTTATGTGGATATACTAGGAAATAGCTACATAGGAACTGAGCAGTTTAGGTCTTTGGATTAAACATTGCTCCATTTCCTCAGCTATCCTTTCAAAAATATTCAAAAAATATTCCTTGATGTTGAAATCTAAGTGATTAAAACCTTAGTGGAAAGGAACTTTTTAGGTCTTTAAAATTTTTAAATATTTAATTGGCAAATAAAGATTTATGTACTTAAGCTGTAAAAGATGGTGCAGTGATCATTATAATCAAGTTAGGTAGCGCATCTATCACTACTCAAGCTCTGCCTGACACTCTCATAATTTGTTCATTCTATGTCCGATTAGGTTTATTTTTTGGGTTTTTTGTTGGTTTGTTTGTTTGTTTGCTTGTTTTACCCTATTTTGGTTTTTGATAAGAGAAACTTTGGTGTAACAAGGGCATTGACCTTTTGGATGGTGTGAGGAAAATGTGAGAGACCCCATGAAAAACATGAATTAGGTGAAACAGACAAACATAGGGCATTCACATAAACACTGGGCCCGGCCAACTCTTCAGTGAGGAGAGCCACATTAAAAAGGATGCTGTATATATATGCAGCTTTGAGGACAGTGTTTGAAGTATTAGACACCTGCAAGGCTGTCTTGTGGGAGGTATCCTCTGCAGACTTGGTAGTCACTGCAGGCAGTGGCATCTCGGCCTGGACAGGATACGGCCTCATCTCAAGACTCTCATGGAAGGGAGATACTTTCATCTGGCTCACTGGCTTTATTTTGTGCTTCTGAAATGGTTCTTTTCCAAGACAGCGGAGTTGGGTTCCAGAGCTGTGTTCCCTTGGAGCTGAAACTGAGTGAACTCTCTCCTACATGTGACATTCACTAATGTTTATGGGGATGGTGCTGAGATATTGTCTTAGCCAAATTCTATTTCATGGTCAGGAAAGGTATCTCAGAGAAACACCTTTTCAGACATTCATTAAAGGCACTACGCTTAAGGACGAGGTCCTTCCTGTATGCTAGGATCTGGGTTGGCCTGGAGATAAAAGACAAGTATGAAAAGCCCACTTCCATGGTACAAGGTCCCAACCTCAAGTTTCTGCATAAACCATACGGTCCCCATGAGTAGATTGGATGGACTCCAGCCCAGGTAAGCGGAAAAACTGCTTGTGTTACCTATCCATCGCTGGGACAAAATATCTGTGAATAACAACTCAGAGGAAGAAATACTCATTTTGGCTCATGGGTCAGGGGATTCAGTCCATCACCAGTGGGATCCAAGGCAGAAATATGGCAGAGGGCATGGCAGAGTAAAATGCTCACCACATGGCAATCAGGAAACAGAGATAGCCTGAAGAAAAGTTGTATCTTTCAAAGACATCCCCACAGTGACCTACTTTCTCAAGATAGATCCTACTTCCTAATAGTCTGTTCAGCTGTGAACTCACCCAGGTGTTATTCATTGATGAGGTTAGCACTCTTATAGTCCAGTCAGTTCTCTTCATTCAGTCAAGTTGATTCGATTAAGTGTCACAGTGCTGTTCAAGGAGGATGATTTTAAAATAATCTGCTTTCCATGAACAACTATGTATGCATACAGAGCCAGGCTGGTCTTTTTTTTTTTAATTTTAAAGAGAATAGAACAAAACAAAATGAAACAGAACAAAAAAAAAGCAAAAGAAAACAGAATAGAGTCAAACACAATACAGCATTTCAAAACAGAACACAGAAAGCTACACAGGTCTTCAAAACATAACAACAGGAGATTAACTATGGTTACCCCAGTGTCTCTTGCTTTCCTCAAAATGGTTGTTCATACATTTATAGACAATAAACTCAAACAAAACAAAGCAATACAAAACCAGATAAAACAAAAGAGCACTACGGGCCATCAAGTTGGCCAACAAGAAACCACGAATGGCTACCGTAGTGTCCCATTTTTCCAAAGAGCTGCTCCTATTTTCTCACATATTGCAATTAAATAGTACAAAAGGGACTTAAACCAATCAAATCAAAGAATAAAAGCACTGTTGGACTTCAGAACCTTTTTTCCATATTTATTGGGAAATTTCTATCTTATTGAGTCTTTCAGTTTCTTACACTAGGGAGACAATGTGGTGTTTACACATGTGGGTTTGGTTTATTTCACTTATGAGTATGGTCTCAAGTCGCATCCATTTACCTATAAAAGCCTCAATGTGATCATTTTTTATAGCTGAATAATACTCCATTGTATAAAAGTACCACATCTTCTTTATCCAACCCTCAATTGATGGGCATTTGGGTTGTTTCCAAGATTTGGCTATTACAAATTGTGCTGCTATAAACACGGGTGCACATATATCGCTGTTGTACGATGATTTCACTTCTTCTGGGAATATGCCCAGAAGCAAAATACCTGGGTCAAATGGGACTTCCAGTCCTAGATTTTAGAGAAACCTCCAGACTGACCTCCACAGTGGTTGCACCAGTCTGCACTCCCACCAACAGTGGAGAAGGGTTCCTTTTTCCTCACAGCCTCTCCAGCATTTCTTATTGGTGGTTTTCTTGATCTTGGTCATTCTTTGTGGAGTGAGATGAAATCTCAGAGTTGTTTTAATTTGCATTTCTCTAATGACCAATGATACTGAACATTTTTTCATGTATTTATTTGCCATTCGTATTTGTTGAGCTGAGAAATGTGTTTTCATCTCAGATGCCCATTTCTGGATTGGGTCTTTGAATTTCGAGGGCCTCATATTTTTTAATTCTTTATATGTTCTACATAGAAGGCCTTTGTCTGAAGGGCAACTGACTAAAATTTTTTCCCAATTTGTGGGTTTTCTTTTCACTCTGTTGGAGATTTCTTTTGACGTGCAAAAACTTTTTAACAGGACAAGATCCCAGTTGTTGATTCTGGGAAGGGTTTCCCCTGCAGTTTGGCTTTTGTTCATGAATTCTCCACATATCCCTATGTTTTCAAGATTTCTACCTACTTTGTTTTCCAGCAGATTTAGTGTTTCTGTTTTAATATTTAGATCTTTGATTCATTGTGAGTTTAGTTTAGTGTATGGTGGTAGGCTTGGGTCTAATTTTAGTTTTTGGCATATGGAAAGCCAATTTTTCCAACACCATTTATTAAAGAGGCTATCTTTCTTCCAGTGAACATGTTTGGCCCCTTTGTCAAAGATAAGGTGGCTGAGTGCATTTGTACTTGGGGTTGTATCTTCTAATCTATTCCATTGATCCTCAGGTCTGTTTTGATTCCAGTACCATGCTGATTTGATTACAGTAGCTTTGTAGTATCCTTTCAAGTCTGGGATTGTGATGCCTCCTGTCCTGCCCTGGCTGCCCAGAAGTGCCTTTGCTATTCTAGGTCTTTTGTGGTTCCAGATGAATTTTAAGAATGATTTCTCTACATCTGTGAGGTATGCTAATGATATTTTGATGGGAATTGCATTAAATCTGTATAATAATTTTGGGAGAAAGGCCATTTTCACAATGTTTGTTCTTCCTATCCATGAGCATGGAATGTCTTTCCATTTTCTGAGATCCTCTTTGATTTCTTTTTTCAGAGTACTGTAATTTTCATTGAATAGATCTTTTGCTTCCTTTGTCATGTTGATTCTTAAGTATTTCATTTTTTTGGATGCTCTTGTAAAGGGTGTGGTTTCTCTTATTTCTCTCTCAGTGCATTTGTTGCTTGTGTACAGGAATGCAACTGATTTCTGAGTATTGACTTTGTATCCAGCTACATTACTGAATTTGGTTATGACATCCAGAAGTCTTTCTATGGACTTTTGTGGGTCTTCTATGTAGAGTATCATGTCATCTGCAAATAGTGATAACTTAACTTCTTCCTTTCCTATTCTTATTCCTTTTATTTCTCTCTCTTGTCTAATTGCTCTGGCTAATGTTTCCAGCACTATATTGAATAGGAGGGGTGAAAGTGGACATCCTTGTCTTGTTCCCCATTTTAGAGTGAAAGGTTTCAGTTTTTGACCATTTAACGTGATACTGGCTGTTGGTTTGTCATAGATGGCTTTTATCAGATTGAGATAAAGGCCATCTATTCCAATTTTATGTAGGGTTCTTATCATGAAAGTGTGTTGCACTTTATCAAAAGCTTTTTCTGCATGTATTGAGATGACCATGTGGTTCTTATCTTTGGCTCTATTGATATGGTGTATTACATTTATTGATTTGCATATGTTGAACCGTCCTTGCATTCCTGGGATGAAACCCACTTGGTCA
>RJWT010034051.1:0-13802 GCA_004365215.1 Cuniculus paca
ATATTCTTCTATGAGTCAAGTGGTTCACCCTGGAATTGTATGGATGATTTAACAAAAAAACCCAATCAACATAATTTTTCCTATTGGTAAGGGGGGAAATGATCATCTTACTAGATGTAAGAAAAAAACTGCTAGTAAAATTTAATATCCATTTATTATATAAATTCTTAGCAAACTAGGAATAGAAGTTTTGTCAGTATGACAGAGGCTACAGCAAACAAAACAGTTGGTGAATCTTTAGAAACATTTACACTGCAGTCAGATACATGATGAAGGGATGGGATGCAGCTCAGGGGTGAAGCACAGTACTTGTCTGCCCATACTCTCCCACACCACCACCACCAAAAAAAGATGAAGACGCCTACTTCCCATATGATTTAACTATTAGTCAACGTTGTTGTGAGGATCTCAGTACTAAGTAATAATAAAGGGAGGATTAAAAGAAAAGATAATTTGGGGGAAAACCCCAGAAAAACTGGAATTTGCAGAAGATATAATCACACAGAAATCTACAAAGTATGGAAACCATTGCAAATGTATTTGTTGGAAAAAAGGTCAACACACAATAGCAAATAAGAAAATGTGATTTTTTTTTAAAAGTAGTGAAATTTTGATAATGACAATAAAAATTATAAAATGTCGAAGAATGAACTTAAGAAAAAGATAGTGTAATTGTATACACTAAGTATTACCTTACCATGTGTGCCTTACACACACAGAAGAGCTCAAGAAAAGCTGAAAAGATAAACCAGGGACTTGGAGGGAATAAGCCAAAGTTCCAAAGATGTTAACTTTGTAAAATTCAGTATAATTACCACCAAAATTGCAATTTCATATGACAAGTTGATCTTAAAATTTTTATGAAAGAATGGCCAAGAATGAATATAGTTGGAGGCATTACTGAAAGAAGATAAATCAGAACATACAGGCAATAGGAAGCTGGCAATATCTAGTAAAGCTGAAGTGAGTGAACCAGATTTTCTATTTCTAAATATGTATTCCCTGAAGTAGCATTTTTTAATCTGATGGTTTCAAGCCATTATGGGTTGGAAAATCAACCTAGTAGGTTCTTTTCACTAAACAATATTAAAAAGAATAAAAAATATTAGCGCATATAACACATATTAAGCCTAAATATCATTTAATAAATGTGTGTCAAGGAATCTCAACATGTATGTATGTATATATTGAATTGTTACATAAAATAATTTCTGTTGTGCTGTTTTAAAGGGATTGTCCTAGAGACTCTTTCACACATACACAAGATTCTTCACTATAAAAGTTTATAGTAGAAAAAAGATACGAAAAATTTGAATTTTATTTATTAAAAGACTAGATAAACTGGGGTATATTCACACTATGGAATAAATGAACTAGATTAAAAGTATCATCATGAATAAATGTTAAAAACATGATGTCAATGGGAAAAAAAAATGAAGGACACATTTTGTAAGGTGAGAAAAACTTAGGCAACCCACTCGGGACCCCTTCTGTCTCTCTCTCAGATTTCTTTCTCTCAATAAACGTATTCTGTTCTTAAAAAAAAAGAAAAAAAAAAGAAAAAAGTGTCTATTATTTATGTAGCCCATAAGCCATGTAATAGTAGAATATGTATCAGGTTCAGGTTAAGAGTTACTGGATGCAAAGGGTGAAGAAAAGGGAATTTCAAGAATATTTCAAATTTTTGGTTTTTAATCTCAAGACCAACCTGTGGCAATGACTTGTCCCCATCAGCATGCATCTTTAATTTCATCAGTGCAACTTTTGCAGCTGTTTCACTATTTTTTGCGCCTTTCCGTCGTTTATTTCTTGTCTCTCCTGTCTTGGAATCTAAGAAATGAATGTAAGCATGTAAGCACATTAGGAACTTTTATATTGGCTTTTCCAGTAAAATACGTGTTTATTATAACCCTGTAATATACATAAATTACACACAATAGAAATGCACAGAAACCACATTCACTTTGCAAGTATTTTATTTATGTTGCTACTGGAAAAATTTCATTGAGGTTGCTCTAAACCAGATAGCAAACCTTTCAGTTTTCAGTGATTACAAACAGCTCACTGCAGCATGTGTGCCACTGATTCACCATCATTCATCTAGGCAATCTCCACATCAACAAATTCACTGGTAAGTGTTTCTTTCCAACATAAGGCTATTTGATCTGAAGTAGCCACTAATGTTTCTAGAAAAAAATTTAGGATTTAGTACTATCCTTAATCTAGAAGGAAAACTCTGCTGAACTGACATACTGGTAGAGAGACTAACTCATGGACATGGTTATGGTTTATATCTCAATGCCCCTCCAAAAGCTCATGCGCTCATACGTGGGGGCTCTCGATAGGTGACTGGCTCACGGAGGTTGTAAGTTGACACCTAAACGTGGTGTTGGTAGGTGCCTGGTGGGGGGAGGCAGGTCACTGAGGGCCTGGCCTAAAGTGCATCTCCCTCCCTCCTCCCTTGATCACTTTCTGCTCCCCACCACCATGCCATGAGCTTTTTCTTCTCTGCCATGCCTCTCTGCTACGCTGCCCTACCTTGAAGCTAGCTGACTATGGACTGAAACCTCTATAAACTGTGAGCCAAAATAAATCTTTGTTTCTTAAAATTGTGGTGTTAGGTACTGTGTCTCAGTAACAAGAACTAAGGGCAATTCATTTTTTCTTGGTACCTCATATTATCAAAGAGCATTCATAGCACACTCAAATAAGTTTGTAACAGTTTATTCTACAGAGAAAGCAATCCATTATGCCAATCTCACGAATACCATATCTAGCCGTAATGGCTAGCAAGTTGATCTAAGCAGCCTAGCAAAAGGGACCATCTGGCAGGGTATTTACAATATACAAATTATCATGGTCAGGTAGGGCTTGTGCAAAACACTATCACAAGAATGTAACCTAATTACAAGTTATTGTCCTGGGCCTGTTAGTAATACATTTCATAACTGGTAAGAAGCTTTAAGAGGCAGGTGCTCTGGAAAACACAGACCATGAAAGTAAGGAAAGCATCAAAACAAGCTTTCTAAATACTTACCAATAATGTTCTTAACAAGTGTTTGAGTTGCAGTCATACGAGGCTTTGGGGTCTCCAGTTTTTCACACTTATGATCTGACTGATGACGGTGTCTATGAGCAACAAAAGGATGATACTACTTCATATATTTGTATACAACTTAAATAGAGATACAAAGTTTGAATAGTCTAAGTGATCCACCTTAAGCAAAAATTCTTCTCACAATAAGGGCATATAACTGCCACAAGCTCTCTTTCAACACAGTCCTTGAATGAGCATGGGTAAGAGTCATGTGTGTCTATCTTTGGTTTCTCACTGATTACAGTCACCTGAAAATGTAAAAAGAAAAAAAAGAAAGAAAAAACAGCATTATAGGTCACATTTAAACCAAATTTATGAATCTATTTTGGAATGCAGCATTCATATCATTTTTGCTTAATTTTACTAGATCAATCTATATACTCACATAACGTTATGTACTGTACTGTTCTTTTAAATTTTCATACTGTGGCATATTTATCTGCTATGCTAAGTTGAAATGACTCTTCTTAACCACCTACATTGCAACAGGCTCATACGAAGATGCCCTCATAATAAAATATGCTTGGGTAATCATTTCATCAACCCCAAGTGGCAAGTGATAACTACTTTCTGTATCGGTTTTAGGGAACTGCACACCTAATTTAGTGGATAGAACACTTTAAAATCACACATTTATCCATGAGGCTGAGTTAAAGATAATTTTCATAATCATAAACTATTTTCAATGCTATAAATTAGATCAGAGGAAAACAAGATTTTAAAATACTAAAAATAAATCCATATCAGCGAAGCTACTGAACATTAAGTAATGAAGTTTCTCGAGTTAAATAAATTTAGGGAAATAAAAGCTTAAAAGCTGTAACCAGAGGAAATTCTTTTGGATTAATGATAGTTACATTTTGCAGGAATTAACTTAAATATCCTTCCGAATTTGTTGCAATGACCCATTAAAATTATTTTTATTTCATTCTTTAATTAATAAGATCTAATAGTTTCAGAGTTAATTCATAGAAATAAGATGACATAAGAAAAAAGAAAACATGAAAACTTTATAAACTGTATAAGAAACATCCATAAATTTTACAACATATGAATATTTCCTGCTACCATGTTTGGGAGTTTTTATTTTCCTTAAATAAATCCCTTAAAAGGCTCAGAGTCTGAACTCATGTAACCTTAATTTTCTGTAACTGAGAACAGACATAAAAATCCTGAGAAAAATGCTTGATAAATGGTAAGCAGCAATAAATATCACCGGTACGGTGTTAGAGACAAATGTTTCTTACTATGTGGTGAATTCAGTTTAACTTCCTGCCTCTCTCTGCCTAAAAGATAAGTGAGGGCAATGTAGCGGATTGTCAAGTTTAAGAAAATTTTTACAGTAGGCTTGGTGGATACAGCTTTCTCTTTTTCCTCTTGAAATTGAAGCTCTTTCAGGAAGGCTAACACAGTATTGCTGTGTCTAAGAGCCTAATTCCAGGTTTCTTCCACAGACCCTCTGGCTTTACACTAAGCTTCAACATTCAATTTACTATCAGTAATAAGGGAGCTATTTTGACTTCTGTCTGCCACCCTCTTTTAAATTTATCAGTTTGTTCTGAATTAGGGTAGGGATTTTGCTGGATTATAAATTTGTTCCTGGTATCTAAGGCTGACTGAGCCAGAAAAACTTACAAGGAATCCTATGACCAGATACCAGTAAAATAAACACAGCAGTGAAATAAACAATGAAATGGAAGGACTAAATGATGGCATTAATTCTAACATATACTTATAAATACACAGTCTAAGGCTAAGTGGCTATTAAAACAGAAATGCCAAGGAATAATAATTATGATTAAAACTTACAAATACCAAGTAGACCAATTTTTCTTAAAGAAAGAAGAAAAACTTAAATGAAGCAAAATCCACTTTACCTAATCAGTTTAGGATGTCAAACTTTAATCTTTAGTGCCCTGACTAGCTTTTAATTTAACCAAATTCTGAATGAATATGTAAGAAAACAAACAAACATTAACAGATTAGAGAAAATTAACATACCTCAGGACAACCATGAGATTCCCTGCTTCTGTGTTCAAGGCTTAAACATGTTTAAAAAAATAGCATTGATTTAAATGCAAACAAATCATGCACTTAAAGATAACTGCAGCAAGCCAAGCTATTTTAACATGGTATCCCTAAGATACACTATTCCCACATTACATTAATAACTTTTCATATAAAAATAAAATGCCAGATAAATTAAAGATGGGACAACTATAATTTCAAAAGTTTTAAAGCCTAAATGTTATCAATATGAGTAAAACAACTTATTACTCTAAATTACTTTTATTTTGAGTGTTTTAAAGTGCATGAAACACAAAAGGACCTTTCAATTTCTTTTCTTCTTAAAGGAATCAGTGAAGATCATCAGTAGTAAACTGTTAAGAATGCTCCAATTTTGAATAATTCAAAAACATGCATTACTTTATTTACTTCCAACAAATCTTTGTGAATTACATTCTGAAATAAACTTATTCTTTCAGTGCTCTGTTTAATAAATGGCTGATATTTGAAACTTTAATTATAAAGAAAACACATTTCCCAGAATCCTTGGTTAGAACCCAGGTTTCATCTTATGTTCAAATAAGATATGTTCAAATAACACATGATACCCACTTCAAGCAATTTACAAACTGGGCTCTTTTCACTTATTAACAAAATAAAGAGTAACCATCAAAGCTAGATTTTTGCCATATTCTTTAATTCACAAATATCACATTTTTGCAAGTTTAAAGATGAATCACATATATGCATAAATAATCAGAGCCTATGACTAGTTGTTTTGTTTTCCCCCAAGTAATTACTACATATTAATGGCTGAAGTTATTTCAAATGCTTGTATTTTTAAAAAAATTAACCCTGTATTATAAACATTGAAATTACTCTCAAATCCTACATAAAAATTTAACTTACCAAAATATTCCTGAACAACCATCACATACAAATGGAAGAAAATCTAAAATTGGAGGAAATATGGTAGGTACTGGTCAGTATCTGCTTTTGATTTAGTTTTCTTATGGAAAAAGAATCTTAAGGAGATACAGTACAGTATATATATCTTAAAAGATTGGCCCTCCTTTGTAGAAAAACTTCTCTTTTTGACTAATTTTCTAATATATCACCACATAATCATTACTAAACAAAAGTCATGACAACTTCATTAACTCTGGAAAGAAGCAACTAAATTAATAGGAGACAGATGTTACTTGTAGTGGCTTTATTAGATCTGAAAAGAAATTTTGGCGGGATTTTTCTCTTTCTTTTCTTTTTCTTTCTTTTCCCTGTATTTCCAAGATTTACTAGGTGTTCTTTCTGAAGACTTTATATGCCAAAAAATCTGCATTTGGAGAAAAAACACAAAATCACATATCTGGGGATTTAGTTTTTATTCCACTGCTTACTAATGGAGCTCTATTAAGTCAGTTACTTAATAGTAAAGTTTTGGGGAGATATACACAGTATACATAGTCAGATATAGTATGTAGTATATGTGACTCTGTGAGATATTGTATATAATATTGTGTATATGTCTCCCTTTCCATGCATGCTATTATATATACATACCCCCAAACTAAAACTCTATTAGCTAATATAAATATAGAGAAGTAAATACTTACATACATACACAAAGCATAAAGCATGTGCATATATGTTTAGATAAGATGTATGCATATGTATATATAGATCTCTGTATCTATGCTGTGGGCACACCTACCTTGGCAAGTAATTATAAAATCCGAATATGTGTAAAATATCAGAATAACAATATAGTAACTATAATCAGTAAGAATAATTACAACAATTAACTTTTTTTTGAATATGTTCAACTCCAGAATACACTGGGGAGATATGCTTTCAAAAAGATTCCAGAAATTCAATAAATGGACTGATACTTTAAGGCTGTTAAACTATTTCCTTGGGTTGGGCTGATAAACAACTACATTAGGACCAAGCAACTAAGTAGCAATTAAGTTAGGAACTGAAGTTTTGGAAAGCATGTAAAAGTATCCATTCTGAGATGTGGCAACAACTAACCATTAATCATTAGATACAATTACTCACCATCTAAACTGTTTTCAACATACCTAATATTAAATTACACTGTAGCATTAAGGGAGGCAGGTCATATTCAATAGCACTACTTTTACAAAATGAAACCCAGAAGGTACTTTTTAGTCACTCTTTAGAGATTAAAGTTACAGCTGCCTTCAAAAGATTTCACCCTACGAGATATCTTAACCCAAGATAGATTGTATTTTAATCAAAAGGGACCCCTGGGTAATCATGCTTATAGAATACAAGGGTCTAAATAATTCTTCTTTTACATAGAAGTGGGTTTGATAAACTGTCAGTGTTGCTATTAAAGCATGACTCTGTTCATGGAGATTCAGTCCATATTGAGAAATTAAGTATACGTCAGGAACAAGGCAAGGATATCTACTCTCTCTACTTTTATTCAATATAGTCTCTACTTTTATTCTCTCTCTACTTTTATTCAATATAGTCCTTAAAAATCTATTTTAGTCTACTCTACTGTATTCTACTCTACTCTATTTTTGGTACCCAGGATCAAACTCACAATCTTGTGTTTGCCAGGCAGGTGCTGTGCTGCTGAGTCATATCCCCGGCCCAGTCCTTAAAATTTTAGCTGGAACAATTAGGCAAGCATAAAAAACTAACAAGATACGAGTAGGAAAAGAAGAAGTTAAATTATCCTAGTTTCCAGATGATATGATCCTAAACTTAGAAAACTCGAAGGATTCTACCAAAAGATATTTAGAGATGATAATGAACTCAGCCATGTAGCAGGATATACAATAAACATTAAAAAGCAGTAACGTTAGTATATGTTAATAATGGGCTACTAGAGGAAAAAAGTCAGGAAAAAAATTCCACTCACAATAGTTTCAAGTAAAATACTTAGGGATCAATCCAATCACTGAGGGGAAAAACCTCTACAATGAAAATTTCATAACACAGAAGAAATTAAAGATACCAGAAGATGGAAAGATCTCCTATGGTCATGAATTGGCAAAATTAATATTGTCAAAGTGCCTACATGACCAAAAGCAATCTACAGATTCAATGTCATCTCCTCAAAACATCAATGGCATTCTTCACAAAAATAGAAAAAAAATACTAAAATTTGTATGGAAATACAAAAGATCCAGAATAGCCAAAGCAATGCTAAGCAAAAAAAGCAAGATTGGAAGCATCACAATACTTGATTTCAAATCATAATACAAAGCCATAGTGACAAAAGTAGCATGGTAGTGGCACAAAAATAGACACATACACCGGCAGAACAGAATAGAGAACACTGAATAGAATGATTCTGGACAAAGAAACCAAAATAATACTCTGGAGAAAAGACAGCCTCTTTAGTGAATAGTGCTGGAAAAACTAGAAGATTGAAACTAGATCCCTATCTCTCACTTGGTTCAAAAGTCAATTCAAAATGAATAAAAGATCTGGGTATAAGACCTGGAACTTTGAAAGTGCTACAACAAAACACAGAAGAAACACTTGAAGTCACAGGCACAAAGACTTCCTGAATAGGACTTCAATAGCACAGGGTAATAGACAGAATCAACAAATGACCACCCCAAATTAAAAAGTTTCCACACAGCAAAGAAAAATAACTGACAGAGCAAACAAAGAGCTCACAGTATGACAGAAAATTTTTACCAACTACACTTCCAACAGAGGATTAATATGTAGAATATATAAAGAATTCAAAAAATGTAACATCAAAAAATCAAGTAGTCCAATTGATAAACAGGCAAATGAACTGAACAGACAATACTCAAAAGAAATTCCAACAGTCAATAAGTACATGAAAAAATGTTCGACATCTTTAATCATTAGTGATGTGCAAATCAAAACTACACTGAATTTGGGCATGGTGGCACATACCTGTAATTCCAGCACTTAGCAGGCTGGGGCAGGAAAACTGCTGCAAGTTTAAAGCCAGCCTGGACTACGTAGTGGGTTCAAGGCCAGCTCAAACTACATAGCAAGGCCCTGTCTCAAAAACCACCAACCAACCAACCAATAAACCACTACTTTGAGATTCCATTTCAACCCAGTCTTAATGGTTAGCATTAACACAAAACCCAATAAATGGTGAGGATGGTGGTGGGGGTGTTTACACTGCTGAAATGTACATTAGCAGAGGCTCTATGGAAGTCAGTATGGAGGTTCCCCAACAAAATTACAGCTACTATTTGATCCAGCTATATCACTCCTAGATATAAACCTCAAACCATAAAGTCAGCATATGATAGAGATGCCCACTTTTATTGTGGCATAATTCACAATAATGAAGATATGGAACCATCCTAAGTACCCACCAACAGATGGAGAAAGAAAATGTGGTAAATAGAATATTATTACTCAGTCACAAGGAAGAATGAAATTTTCTCATTTACAGGAAATGGATGGATCTGGACTTAACCACGTTGAGTGAAATAAAGCCAGACTCAGGCAAACAAAGAATGCATGTTCACTCTAATATGTAGACTCTAAAAACCATGCTAAGAAAATAGCAAGGAATCTATTATTAAACAAAAGGAAAGAAATATGAGGGAGGGGAGAGGAGTAGGCAGGAGAAAGGGTGTAAGGGTGGGTAATGGGGGGATGGCTACAAGCAAAACAAACTTACTGAAATCCTCAGTAAGTTCCTCAAAATAGGAAAAATAGGGGGAGGGGAGGGTAACGGTGATGATGGGGCCGTTGGTGAAAGGGGTAAAAGTATGTCATCTCCACGTACAAACTTGCCAAAATGAAACCCATTAATAGCCAATAAAAGAGATAAAAACTAAGATTATGTATTTCAATAAGAGAAACTGAAGCATGTACTATTTGGCAAAGCTGTCATTTTCAACACATTAAACAGTACATACTTGCTATCTTGAGACTTTTGGTAACTAAGTAAACACTTGATGCAAACCTGGAGGATCCAGGGGCAAGAGCTAAAATCAAGGTAATTTCCTAGCACCTGACATCATTCTTCTATTCATCCAGGAGCTAGATGAAATTTAGGATACTCAATTTAACTCTATTACACTGATCCAAAAGAGACAGACGTGGCCTCACGTCAGATAATTACACTAAGGTATGTAAAGTGGGAAAGGAAGACAAATTATATCACAGATGGTAGATAATATTTTTAGATCCACTAGAGAAAACCAAACACACCAGATATACAAATCTATAGTCAAAATCCAAATGGCTAAGCTTCAGTAAGAAAGGACTACAAGAAAACAAGCCTGTTACCTGCTGAGTGGCTGGTGATTACAGGTAATAGTGAGAGATACATCTACAGAACGTTTTAAGTAACAAGAACCTAGTAAGGATTATGTCACCTGACCTTATGGTCATGCCCACAGCAACTAATAAATTATGACCCTCACACTGAATCTGGGCTAAACTTCAGTCTTTTTCAACACACTGATTCAGGAACTTGCTACTGATGCCTGAAATTGCAGGGCTGATGAAACCTATTTGTCACCCTATGCAAACATCTGGAGTGAAACCTAGTTCCAAAGACTAAGCAGTCTGTGTGATTCTGATGCTTCAAGAATCTGCCTGTTACAGGAATATCACATGCTGAAGCCTGCGCCACTCTACCAGGGGCTGTGTGTATCACAAGATCTCTCTGTTCAATGGAGAGAGACCATCATCATAGTGTCAACGCTCTCTAGAATGCAGCTTACTAGCCTAAAAGCTCTTCTGTGTAAAAAAATGTAGTTTATAGTCTCATATGGGTCTAGTACCAAAACCAATGCTTTATTAATGTTCGTTCAAACAATGATACTCAGGACCAAAGAATGAGCAGGAAGAGGATAATTATCATCAGAGAATAATGAAGTTTGAGGATGATGACCCCTTTGAGAATCTGATAAAGGGCTTGTCACAAACTCTCATCTGAGGCTGTGAACACCAAGTATGAATACCAAACTCCTTCGTCTGATACGAGCAAACGATAAGTAAACCAACAGTCTTGGAAAGTGGCTCGTCGACGGCAGCAGAGGCAGGCCAGAGCGAAATCTAGGTCTCCGGGACCCAAACTCTCGCTCCCGGAGCCCATCGAAGCTCATCATGAGAAACGAACGTGAGCTCCATTAGACAGCCGCGCGCGCTCTGTGGCCTTCTCGCGACAGGCGCACTAACCATAGTGAACTCAAGTTCAGTTTGCAGAAACTGCGTGGAGACCAGGGGGACCACAAGTTTCTTCCAAAGGCACAGAGGGAGCAAAACCACCAACAAAACAAAACAAAACAAAACACCGAGACACTCCTTGTTGGTCCCGGAGGGACGCATCCGCGCCGGTCCTCAGACTCCGCGCCCCCTGCGGCCTCCCCTCACCCGCGCCACCATCCGTGGTGCAAGAGCAAGGCCTCGTTCTCCCGCGGCCGGGATGGGCACTGCTGCATCACCTCGCTGCCTGCAGTGCTGCACCTGGCAGTGCTGCCCGATGTCCAGCTCCGCCATGTTTCCAGCGCCGCGAGGATTGGGGCCGAACCAATAGGCGGGGCAGCATTGCACGCGCGGCGCCTGCTGGGAGCGTGGACGGCCCGGGGGCGGGGCCTGCGGTGGGGGCGGGGCGAGGACCGGAAGCTGCCCTAGGGCTGAAGCCCAAGTGCGATCCAGGTGTCCTGTGTTTGGACGCCAGCACCGAGGCTGTGGTTTCTGAGTGCTTTTCTCGGAGCCGAAGTTCTCTTGTCCAGTTCTTAGGAAAACCTTGCCCTTCTGGAATATTGCGTGCAGCCGCAAGACTCAGGGACGACCTTATACGAATTTAAAAAATAATTAATAGGGCCAGGGATATAGCTCAGCGGCGCAGCGCCTGCCTGGCAAGCACGAGGTCCTGGCTTCGATTCCAAATACCAAATTGGGAAAAAAAAAAGTATGATTTCAGGGATCAGCACAGTACTGGGCACAAAGAATTGCAAGAATCAAATAAGAGTCAGACACTGCTGATTGAGTCCTTGATTCATTCTGCACTAATTCACTATAATTAGTTTGAAGTACATGTCTGTGCAGTCGAATCATTAAGGCTTTTTAAAAAAGTTTATTTTTCTTGTCTTTTTAAAAAAAAATTCATAGTAAAACAACCCTTGAGGTCTCGAATGGGTACTGAGCACATAGGGTTCCTCAGTTTGCGCAGACTCGTTTAGCACTACCTGGAGGAAACTGGAGATTCTTCCACCGTGTGTCAGATGAGCCACTGCACAGGTATTGAGGAAGGAGAGGCTTTGGAGGTGGGGTAAAAAGGATGCCATTCCACCAGCGTGACACCAGACACCACTCAGAGGAGATGAGGGACAATGATAGCTGTGACAGAAACTAGAGAACTATTGGATTGAACCTATGCAACCTTGAGGAGTCCCAAATCAGTACCTGCTGAGGAATGCGGAAGGATGGAAGTGGGAAACAGAAATTGCTGTTTCAGATTTAAGATTTTTTTAAATGTCGGAATTGCTTGAGTCTCCGGAGAAACTAAATTTTTGGAGCTTAGCTGTTCTGTTCTTTTTGTTGTTTGTTTGTTTTTTCTTCCCCTGAGAAAACTAATTCGTGGAAGCTATAAGATTTGTGAAAATTAGCAGAAAAGCTAAAAGTAAAATTCAAGTCCTGTACCAAAGACTTCTTGAAACTAAGGATCAGTGATCTACCGGGATTCTCTATGTTTTATTTAGCTAATCCAGTCAATCAATAGCAGGTTTTCTAGATATGTATTTGCATGTTGTAGATAGGTGGCAAATATATATTTTATCAGTCCAAATATAATGGAAATATTTTCATTTTGTCAGTTCTTAGAGACCTCATGAAACATTAGGTGATTAAAGTTGCCAAGATTGAAGTTGCTAGCTTTTTGAAGATTTCTCCTCTAGGTGCCACTCAAACACATCTATTTCTCCATAATTTGTCTTTGATTAATTCATCAATTTACAACCTCATACAAGTGAAATTCCCATGACTTCAATATAAAGACTCCAATATCCACATATCCTTAGAACTTCATTTGAAACTGAGGTCTCTATTTCCAAGGGTCTGTTACAAGTATCCATTCAGTGTTGTCATGTAAAACTTTTAGTCCAAAATGGAATGTTTTTCTTCATCATACCATCCCCTCCCTAACAAAAGCAGACTACCATATTTGAAATGCTAGATTCATTTTTCACCTCTCCTTTCTTACTTCTCTCATGGGTGTACTCATTAAATATTGTCAATTCTGCTTCAGAGATGTCTCTTAAATCTGTACTCTTGCATTTCTCTGGTTACCCCTCCCCCCAAAGACCCCTCACTTTCTCACCTATCATTGACCCAGTTACAAAATTCTTACAATTCCAAAAATTTTTGCAATCTAACCTCCATCCTGTTCTCCAGTCTCAGTAATAACCACTTCCCCTACTCCGTTTCCTATTTATATCTCTATTTGGGTAAATACTTTTGCACCTGCCTTTTTCCCTATAATGTTCTCTATACTAAGATTTCTCAAACTTTCTTGAAAATAAGAAGCAGGTGAAGTGTTTGTTAATAAATAAATACCTGTATTCCTTCCTGGGTCTAATTTAGAGGGTCTGGAATGGTCCTGGGAAACTATTTTTAACACACAGTCTCACATTTATTCTTATCAGTTTAGTTTAAGAAACACTTTTGTTTCTTACTCCACCTTCAGGATGTAATTCTCTTGCCC
>RJWT010034052.1:0-13759 GCA_004365215.1 Cuniculus paca
ATTTATTAGGAACATTCGAGAATTGTTTTGACTTTTTTTCTAAAAACAAAAAATTGTTGATCAGAAAACTTTAAAAACTCTAGAGCCCTACTAATATTAACAGGAATAAACTAACCTAATTATAATATAACTGAACATACAGAATTATTTTAACTAGTCACATACGCAGTCTGTCTCAAATAATAATATGAGCCATCTGCTCTTCACTGAATGAAGGGGAAAAGAATAGGTTTTGGTCCTAAAAAAGACACAGGCACAAAAGGTAAATAACCAGCACACCCTCCCTTCTCTAGATCTACTTCTTGCATTGCACCTTTCAGTGTCCGAGCTCTGTTTCCCTGTGTGGCGCCCCTGCCAGAAGCCAGTGCCCAGGCAGTGCTTGATGAGAGGAGCCCCACACATTCGGGGTCTCAGTCTCGACTTGGTACATGGTATGATTTTCAACAGAAATAATAAATGAACAATGTAATTTATAGCTTTTTCTGTTAATAAAGGAAGTTTAAAAAATTATCACAGTCTGGCTTTTTATCTAATTTGGAAAGGAAGGATCTTTAAAAAAAATAGATGAAAATATTAGGTAATTTATTTGCACAAGTGCACAGTCACGTATGCTGGGTAAGTGCTGTTTTCACAGTGTGCTGCATCAAATTTTGTGTTCATTTTTCAGTGAAACCTGGACAGACATCTGCAGCTAAGCCCCACCATCTACCCTGCTCTTGGTAGTGGCAATGACAGCAGTGGCAACCTGCAGCCTGGCACCCTCACTGGACACTCACAAGCACCATGTGTTTGCCACACATTTCACAATTGTCGTCACTTCCAGGACTATTTTTACCAAATGCCAGTATATCTTAATGCAACCAACATGCAAACAACTGCACTGAGCGAAACCACGCTATCGGTATTGGCCTAAATCAGAGGTTCTGAGAGCTAGAGCAACATCACCACTTTTCGTCACACTTTCCATATGATCCTGAAGCACGGCTCAGACAGCTGCAAGAAATGCAAAATCTTAGCTAACCAAAACACTTTTAAATAAAAAATTAAACATTCAAAAATAAAAAGCTAAATTTTAAAGACATACCTGATGGAGACATACTGTACAGAGGAACAGGGAAAAAAAAGTTACACTGCCTGTAAAGGATATTTGTATGCACTAAAAGCTACCAGAAACAAGAGAGTTGGTTTTCACTTCAAGTTTTGTTATCCACCCTCTACATAAACCAGAAGGGTTTGATTATTCCAACAATTTGTTCCTTAAAACAACAGACATGCTTTTTAAGAAGTGTGGTATGAAAAAAATTTTTTAAGCTCTGGCAGCTCAGGGATGTGTTCATCGGGCATAATGAGCCCAAGGGAATGTCATCTCCGCTTGTCGTGGCTGCACAGTGTCAGAAGCAGAGGCTTCCTATTTTGGGCCAGTTGTACTGACCAGAGTTAAAAATGACTAAGCCATAGGAATGGGCCAAATTGTTGGGTCTGCCTCAGATATATGTAGATATCTCATTACGCATGTATTTAGAGCATTTTACAGAAAATGACATGATAAACACAAGCTTTAATGACTGTCTCACACAAGAACTGATTGAGGAACTGCTTGCAAGCAATTAAAATACTTTATCCAGGCACTTTAACAATCTAATGCAAAATGAAAAAAGTTAATACAACTTAATAATGTTCATGAATTTACAATGGAGGCAGAGAATAGACTCATCGTATTATTGAAAATCAAATTCCTCACAGACAGATATTGGGAATAGCAAGTGAGGGAAAGAAAACAGGAAGTATAGGGCCAGGGGTTTAGCTCAGCGGCATAAGCGCCTGCTTAGCAAGCATGAGGTCAAGAGTTAGATCCCTAGTACCAAAAAAAAATAAATAAAAAAAAAAGGACGTATATACAGACATCCTTTATTTAATGACTGAGTTATGGTCTTGTGACTAGGCTGGTAAATGAACTGGTCACTAAAGGAGGAACTGCATATAGTATGCATATTACAATACTCAGAAGAAACAAATGGTCAACTTGGTAACTGCTTTCTTTGCTTAGCTTTTATATACAGTACTATAATGTGTAAGAGAATATAAAACTGGACTGTACAGTTCAATGAGCAAAAATTACAGTACTATATAAACAAGGTGTACTGTACAAAATAAAGACATTGAGGTTCTAAAAATAAGATGTATGGAACTGTACCAAAACAGGTGGTTTATAAGTCCACTTGGTCATAAGTCTGAAACGCCAGCCTCAGTTTTAAGTAGGAACAGCCATTAAATAGGTAGGTTATTAAATGAAATATATCTGTACTTGTTATAAATTTGAGGTAAAACAACAAAATCTTGTCCATTGAAGACAGATCCATTGAAGTAGCAAAATTTGGGGTTAAGAGTTGAGGGGGCGAAATCTAGGGGTGGGAGTTACATGTTTATAGTTCATCAGTAGAAATCTCTTCATAGTTTTGTTTTTATTGCCGGCAAATGTTGGAATAAGTATTTTTTTCATCATCATATTTGAAAGCAAAGCAGGCCCAAGTGTCAGTAGGATACGTGAGGAAAGTTCTGTTTAATTAGAGTTACAGGCCTTGGAGATAACAGTCTGACTCAGGGAACCCCAAGATTTCTGAGGTAGTCTTTCTTTGGCCCAATATGTGCATTTTTTGATAATACTGAAAGTTGTACAGTTAGGGTCTCCCTGTAATATTTCATATGAAAGTAGTCCAAAACCAAGACAGCTCATATTTACTACTGATTGAAGTTAAAAATCAACATATCACAGACTTGTGATTGACTGAATACCTTCAGAAACAGGTATTTTAAAGGACAACAGGTGTTGGCCTTTAAAAGTTACTTAATTACTCTCTGTGTTCAGTGAGGCTTTCCCCAAATCACCTTCAGACTCTTGAAGGGTCAATTTGGCATAAATATTAGTAGGAAGGAGATTCCACCAGTACCTGGGGTTCCATTCCTGCATTAACCCCACTTCCAAAATGCTGCCTTCGGTCATCACATAGTAATTAGTTTCCAGCCCACATGTCTATCAGTAAGTGTTTGCTAAGTACGCATGAGGAGAATGTTATTGTATTAGGCCTTTGACAGTAGACCTTTTCCTATGCTCCTCCTAATTGCTGCTCCCATCTAATCCAAGTCTAATCCCGGGTTCCAGTATTCTTCTACTAATCTCTGTTCATTTTGTGATGGACTTTATTACAAGGCATAATAATGTGCAAGCTACAAATAACTGAATTCTTTCATTTTACAGTAGAATTTGATTTTCAAAACAATCTCAAAATAATGTTATTCTCCCTTGTCAATTGAGAAAACCTTAGCTCAGAAACAACTGGCTGCATGATCACTGTTTGTTAGTGCTTACAAGAGCTGGCAAGACTGGGCAAAGCTTCTCAAAAGACTGCAAAGACTTTCAGGAACATGGTGGAACAGCAGGCAAGTCCAGGAGAGGTAAACATGGAAAAGATCAGGAGTCACACACCTGAAATGTCTGAAGTGATGTCAACTGAAGTAAAGAAACAATGCCATGAGGCACCAAAAGAAATTAGAACACAAATACTTTTATCTCAGGTAAAAGAAGAAATGAAAAACATAATAAAAGAATTGCTAAGCATCTCTCAAGAAGACATATAGATAAAAAAATAGAGGAGCATAGGAAAATGAGGGAAACCATGAATGAACAATATAAGAGAGATTTAGAATGCATGAAACAGATTCAAAGAGATATCCAGGAACTTAAAAACTCCATTGAAAGCTGGCAAAACCATTTGAAAGAAACTGAAGATAGACTTTCAAACCTTGAAGACAGGTTTGCAGCTTGTGATCGTGAAAGGAAAGATCTCCTAAAAATAACAAGGAACCAGGAAGTAACAATTCAATGGCTATAAGACAACCCAAAGAAACATAACTCAAGAATTAAAAATGTGACTGAAAAAGCAGGGGTCAAGACAAAGGACATCAGGACTCTATTTACAGAAATAATTTTAGAGAACTTCCCAAGCATGGGAAAAGCAAGTGACAATCAAATAAGTGAGGCATATAGAACTCTAGCTAGCCATAACCAAAACACATCTACACCAAGACATATAATAATCAAGATCCCAGAAATTCAACACAAGAACAGAATATTAAAAGATGTTAGAGAAAAGAAACAGATCATCTATAAAGGAAAACCCATCAGAATCACAGCAGACTGCTCAACACAAACCATTAAGTCAAGAAGAGGCTGGAGTGAAGTAATGCAAGTCCTGAAAGAAAACAACTTCCATCCCAGACTGATGTACCCTGCAAAACTCTCTTTCCAAATTAATGGAGAAACAAGATACTTCCATGACAAAGAACAACTCAAGGAATTCATGACCACCAAACCAACACTACAAACAATACTAAAGGACATTCTAGAGAGAGATAAAAAGGACCATGGTCTCAGGAACAATGGCAGAGGGGAACCATCAAGTGGGGCCAGTCGATTGAATGGAGAGGAAAAATAGGGAGCCAATGGCAGGAAAATAGCATGGCAGAGACAATGCGGTGCAAGAGAGCCATAACCATTAAGGTAGATGGCCTCAATGCACCAATAGAAAGAAACACAGGTAGAGTGGATCAGAAGACAGGATTCATCAATATGCTCTGTGAAAGAAACACATTTAACTAGAAAGAAAATTCATAGACTGAAAGTCAAAGGAGAGAGAACAATGCCCTGTGTGACAGGGAGCCAGAAAAAAAGTAGGGGTAGCTTACCCATCAACTGCAGAATGGATAAGACATGGAATTTTATACAATGGAAACCTACTCAGCTATAAAGGAAGATAACCTCAAGGCTCTTGTAGGTGGATGGAGGTAACTTGAGATCATGCTCATGGATGAAATGGTTCAGTCACATGGGTGAATTTCCTGTTGTCTCCCTAGTATAACAAACTAAAGGAATTAGTGGAATCCAAAATACACAATACATATTGGGAAAGTCAAAGGGAAGGAATTATCTAAAAAGAGAAGGCAGTGGCCACTGTTAATCTATTATCATGATTTGAAACTCATATTGTCTTCATTGTTCTGATTAGTTTCATTTTATTCTGTTTTGTTTGATTTTATTATACTTGATGGCACAGACAGCTATTTCAAAGATAAAATATATAACTGCAGCCCCCAAGAATTTCCAGTTATCTTGTTTTGAAAACCTGTATTACTTTCATTGTTTTGTTTTGATTGATTTTACTCTGTTCTGTGTTGTTTGATTGTATTATGTCTGAAGGTGTAGGCAACTATTCTGAAGATAACGAGAAGCATTATGGCAGCCCCTGCTGTTTTACTAGTATCTTGAAGTTCTGTATTGCTTTCATTGCTTTGTTTTGTTTTTTCACTGGTTTTATTCTGTTCTATTTTGTTTGATTTTATTTATGTCTGATGGTATTGGCAGTTATTTTGAAGACAATAAGAAGCATTATGGTAGCCATTATTGATTGCCTTTTACCTTGTTTATAAGTCATGTACCATGTTCATTGTTTTGTTGTGACTGATTCTATTCTGTTTTATTTAGTTTGGTTATATTCTCTTCAAAAAAAAAAAAAAAGACTGCACAGGCTCTGAATCAGATTTAATGCAGGAGACAGAAATTTATAAGATTGGCCTACAATGGTCACCCACAAAGTCAAATGTAGAAGAGCACAAAAGATCTGTCCCTGTGAAGACTGGAAGGATCCAGCCCTAGGCCTGGAGCCTATGGCGATGTCCCATATGAGTCCACATCAAGGGATCAAAGGATCCTCAACAAAAGATCAAAGTTTCTGTACTGGGAGGTAGAAGGGTTGGTATAGAAGCTTAAGAGTGTACTAGTAGACCAAAAGTCTGGTGCGGGAACCTGAAGAATCTGCACCAAAAGTCCACGATGAAGATGAAGACCAGAGCTCCTCTAAAGAGAACAGCCAAAGCTCCTCTGAGGAAAATCAGCTGAAATCCTTCCCTCCTGTTCTTTTTTACACTATTTTAAAAACAGTTCTCCTTAAAGTGATCTTCTGTGCTGACTCAATTCAGATCTGGATCCTTTAGATCTCCCCATTCAAGTTGACAATTAGTCAATTAACCACAATTACAAACCTGCTTTAGTTCCTGACTCACTGTTCACCCCTTCTTGATCTTTTGCAGATTACAAAGCTGCACTCCTTGAAAGCCTAAGTGGCTGGACTCACTCACTCACTCTTCTCTTCCTTTAGTCCCCATGCATCCCCAGTACATTTTTGTCTTTTCTGGTCTCAAGTGCTGACTCCAGTTTCTCTACCTATATTCCAGATTATTCCTTCTCTTCCCAAAGCACCCCATCTAAGATTGGACTTCAATGCTCTCATCTTGCCTTGCCCTCTTGCCTTCAAACACCAAAATAACATTTTTAAAGAGAAGAAAAAGAAACAAAACTCTGACAATAACCTCTTTTATGCCACGGCCTTCCAGTATCACTTTTTCTGGTTACTGATGGATGCTTCTCAGCTCTCTGCTGTCCTCAGTGGCACTGACATCACTTCTTGTGTGAGTCCCCTGAAATTCAAAGCTCCTTTCCAGTCTCCCACCATACATGGCTCTGTGGCCAAGTCTCAAACCCTGGGCTCCAGAGCCTCATGACTCAGACTCAGCCTGCTGTGACCTGTCAATGGTGACCTCTAACCTGCAGATACCCAAGTCACCTTCAGAAAAAAGATGTCACCTTTAGAGAAAAAGGGGAAAAGGGATTTTAAGTACTATTTTTATATCTTCCTGTGAATCTATAATTATTTCTCAATAAAAACCTTTAAAACTACATGCTGGACATCAACTATATGTGTTTGCGTGGCACAATTTGGGTAATGAAGTCTGAGAAATACAGTATGATCTTTGAAACCTTCTACCTGGGGATGAGGGATGGCATCAGATGTTAAATGAGGGCACCCTATGGTAAGTACTGTGATAGCCCAAAGCCTGGGGGACCAGAAACACAGAAGACAGAGTGGACAGCAGCATAAGGAGGCCAGGATACTGTTCTGTGGGACACCCTTTCAGCTGGCCTTCAGAGATCATGATGCTCTACCACCCGGCCACAACTGCCTAACCAGGCAAGGGAACTCGTCAGAAGCACAGAAACTGGAAAAACAGTGTATTTGAAGAGCATCAGAATCAGTAAAAGGTACAAGGAAGAAAATATAGAAGATATAGTTAGACGGATGGTATGGGTTTACTTAGTAAAGAGCACTCTATTTCAGGTGTAGGACTTTCAATTTAATATAGTAGGTAACACAGAAATGTAAAGCCTTAGAAAGCACAGATGTAACATAACCAGATCTTTCCCCTATCCCCTTGGTCTTTTTGAGACAGGGTTTTACTATGCAGTTCAGGCTGGCTTGAATTTACTTTGTAGGCCAGGTTGGCCTCAAACTCACAGCAATCCTCCTGCCTCAGCTTCCTGAGTGCTAAGATTACAGGCATGTGCCACCATGCTTGGCCTAGATTTGTATTTTTTCAGAGAGACTCATACTCATGGAAGTATGAATTCATAACAATGTACATAGTATTTAGCTATAAGAATATTCACTAAACAATTGTGCTCACTGGGACTTTCTAAATTTGTACAAAAATCATTTTATCTTCCTACTACAATGAGTGGTTTTCTAACAACTCTCAAGATATAATTCACATATCATATAACTTAGTCTTAAATATAAACTCAGTATTTCTTAGTCTATTCACATAGTTTTAAACCCATCATCCATCAGCTAATTTCAGAATATGAGCTATCATTCTCCCATCAACCCCCCATCAACCCTAGGCAACCACTAATATACTTCCTGTCTCCACAAATTTGCTGATTCTGGAAATTTCATAGGAAAGGAATTATATAATGAGTGGCTTTTTATGACTGGCTTCTTTCACAGAGCATGAATTTTCCGAGGTTCACCCACTCTTGTAGCACATATCAATACTTCTTTTTGCTACGGAACATTGCATTGCATAGATATACCATGTTTATTTATTCAGTCATCCCTTGATGAATGTTTACATTATTTCTACTTTTGGGCTATAATTCTGCTATGAACACTCATGAGTTCTTTTTTATTGCAATACCAAAAATAAAGGACGAATTTTAAGGAGACTATTGGTAGGTCATGTGAATAAGAGATGTGGGGTTAGGTAATGGCAGCGTGGACAGTGAAAAGATATCCTTGGGAGCTACCATGATCAGGTCTCAGTGGTGCCACAGGGGAATAAGGGGAACAGGGAGAGGAGGGTGTCCCTGAGGCCCTGGGCTGGACATAGGGTAATGTCACCCACCATGCTGGGACACACAGGACAAGATAAAACCTTCTCAGGTGCATGGAACTAGAGAGGTCTTGGGGGTTGGGTGGGGACATGTGGAGCCTGGTAGAGAAGCTGGCAGGGAAGTTCAAACCTACAAGTTCATGACTCTCAGATGGCTGCTGGATGAGGCTACCAGGGACCCAACAAGAACGAACACCAATAGTCAGACCAGAAAAGGGAACAAGAAGCCACAAAGCAGATCAGGTAAGACAGGGACCATTTCCAATATCAGGAAAGAGGCCAAGGAGTGAGAGTGCTCTAAGAAAGCAATGGGCTCACTGTAAACACTGCAAAGCCAATGAAGGCGATACGCAGTGTCATCCCTTGATGAATGCCCTGTGTTCAGTGGGGAGCTGCAGGACTCGGCAGAGGCAGCTCCCACTCACCAGCTACACACTTCCTGCAGGGAGTCCTTGCAGGATCTGGGTGAGGTTACCAGAACTGAAATGCAGACAAGCTCCATGCACATTGACCATTGCCCTATAATAACTCAGTTCCTTTTGAGAAAAATTAGTTTTCCTGATTTATGTAAACTAGTCATTGCCACCTCCTTATCACTCTTTGTGATACAATTATATAGTTGTTTTCTTGTTATTTTCTGTCACGCTGCCTTTAAAAAAAAATGTATTTTATTTTTAGGAAATGTGCGCAAAATATGGAAATGGAAGAAAGGAGATCCCATTTCTATCTATAACCCCCTAACCAAGAGTAATCACCATTACCAGATACCCCAGTTTGTACCCTTTCAGACCAAATTTTGACAAGCACGTAATTGAAGCTATTTTTTTAGTTTTTTAGAAAAGCTGATCCGGTGTCCGCATTTCCAGATTTGTGTCTGTGTGTCCACCTTTGTTTCCTTCTGTGTTTTTATGATTCCCCCCCCCTTTTTCAGTTTCTTTGTTTGAAATATATTGTGGCATATGGTATGAGATGGAATCCAATTATTTTTTTTTCTCCAAATGTTTGGCCAGTTCTCAACACTATTTTTAACTAATTCATCTTGTCCTCCCTCCATTGCTTTGAAATGCCACATTAGCACATGTGGTCAGAATTAGGATTCGCACATTCTTGATTCTTAAATATATAACTGGGGGGAAGGAGGTGGATGCACTTATTTAAGAAAGTATTAATATGCCAGTTGCTACAGTCATAGAAAAGCAAAATCATTACACAAAGATACTCACTCAAGGACTAACTGAGTTAGTCTCTACTCCAATGTCCTTCTGCACTCAATACTAGGTCAATGCCTGCCTGCCATCCATGGTTTCTCGATTAATCCCTCACTGATTGTTGGAAATTGTTGCAAATACAACATAAACTGGCTGTAGAGAGAAACCACAGATCTCGCAAATGATGCAAAATGTGATACAAAGCATTAACAGTGAACTGCTCCTGCCATATCAAAGTCAGTGCAAATCAGTCAGTCAGTCCTGTCAACAACAGAGAGAAAAAAACTGACAGGACTGAGGGTGGGATGTATGGGTCTAAAGAAAATGACCTGCCTACAAGAGAGTTAAGAGAGGTCCTTGGGAAAAAATGATGACTCGGAACTTGGAATAGTTTTTCCTAAAAACACTTCCTTGCAAAGTGTTCCCATGATCAAATTTGAATGCACACCATCATGCCAGAAACACAACCTCGCTTCATTTTTTCATTGTTTTCAAAACTTAGCACATAACCATGGACATACTTTAAAATAAACCCACAGTTAATTTTAATTTTACTTCTCAAACAACTGTTTTGTTTTACCAGTGTCTGCCATGAGATGCTGGTCTCAGTTTCGGGTAGTCTTTTTCTGATACTAATTAATCTCAAGCCTTCCATATTTTAATCAATTCTGAGCTTTCTAATTTGGTTAAGCTGTTTTTATAATTGCAACTTTGCCATTCGCTGTTATTTTACAATAGTATTCGAAAAAGGAAAATTGTAATACACTTTATAAATGAGACATTAATCTTCTAATTGAACCCTTGAATCCTTCAGTCAAATTCTCCAAAGTGCCTCTGGGATTTTCCATTAGTAATTTATTATAATTATTAACAGAAGCTTACACTGAGTGAGAATTTGCTACATGTTGGGCACTTGCTGTGTGTTTTCCATGCATTACTCTATTTAATCTGGCCAACTCTCTACTAATGCACCACTGTCATCCCTGCTTACAGTTGGGGAAACAAAGAGGCAGATGGGCTAAAAAATGTGTTCTGTATCCCAGAACTGGTAAACAGTAATACCAGAATGGAATGCATCTACTTCTGATGTCAAATCCACTTGAGGGCAGTATTCCCAATTTAGAATGCACTTTTCTTTTTTCAGTGTGTAAAGTGTTTTCTTCTAGTAGGAAAAACAGGTTAAGAAGCAATTTATTAATTTTCCTGAAGCCTCTCCTATACTGAATGTATCTAAATTTCCTTCATGAAAGACTTTAAACTTACAGAAATTTAAAGCATAAGACCAACAGTCAAATCACTCTGATAATATGAAAGTAAACACCAAATGTCTTATCAAGCATCTCTGAGATCTTGCAGAATTAAAGTGTGTTAAAATGGGTCACTTGGAAGTAACCTCAAAATAACATCAAATCCTTAAGGCAAAAAAGTCATCAACGCAAGTTTAAAATACTAAAAACTCAAAACTTAAAATGTATCTCCCAAGAGCACAGCCTAGATACCTTATTCAGATTTATACTCTGCATTCTCTCCTCCCATTGAATATAATAGAGATACACAAAATACTAATTCCTGGGTGGTCCACAGCACATCTCGAGATAATAAATACTTTGATCCACACCCATGAAGAGGCTCATTTTATCTACCAAATTTTCTTTGCTTCTTTCCCCACCCTTCAGCTTCCTTTTGGCCCCAAAATCTGGTGCCAAAGAACACACAGCTGAAGCTCTGGGCATACTGACTTGCGGATCACGTGAGTGCATGAAGGAAATGTTCAGCCGTGCACTAGCTCAAGCCTGAGATGTTTCTGTGCCCTCTCTTGGCCTGAATGCACGGCCCACGTGCTGTGGGGACCATCCCCCTCCCTCAGCTCACACTTGCCCCAGAGACACCATCATTCACTCTACTTCTTGGTAGGCAAAGCATCAACTCACTGAAATGAAGTTTATGGTTTTTTTAAAGATAAAGAAATGATTAAAACTCTCATATTCTTGAGGTTATAATGGAATTTTGATTGGGACTGCATTGAATCTGTGTAATAGTTCTGAAGTATTGCCATTTTCACTATATTGGTTTTTCCTACCCAAGAGCACAGGATATCTTTCCATTTTCTAATATCTTCTTCAGTGTGCTTTTTTGGAGTACTGTAGTTTTCAATATAGAGGTCTTTTATACCTTCAATAAATTGATCCTAGGTACTTCATTTTTTTGGGTGCTATTGTGAAAGGTGTTGTTTCCCTGATTTTTTTCTCAGTGAGTTTGTTGTTTGTGTACAGGAATGCTATTGATTTTTGAGTGTTGACTTTGTATCCAGCTACACTACTGAATTTGCTTATTAAATCTACCAGTTTTTTAGTGGAGTTTTTCAGGTCTTCTATGTAGAGTACCATGTCATCTGCAAATAATGATAGTTTAACCTCTTCCTTTTCTATATTTATTCCTTTTATTTCTTTCCCTTGTCTAATTGCTCTGGCTAAAGTTTCCAGGGCTATGTTGAATAAGAATGGAGACAGTGGATATCCTTGTCTTGTTACTGATTTTAGAGTGAAAGCTTTCAGTTTTTGTCCATTTAGTACGATGGTGGCTGTTGGTTTGTCATAGCTTTTATCAGATTGAGATAAAGACCATCTATTCCAATTATCTGTAGCTTTTTTTTTCTTTTTTCTTTTTTAAAACATGAATAGGTGCTGGACTTTGTCAAAAGCTTTTTCTGCATCTATTGAGATAATCATATGATTTTTGACCTTGGCTCTGTTAATATGGTGTGTTACATTTATTGATTTACATATGTTGAACCATTGCTGCATCCCTGGGATGAATCCCACTTGATCATGGTGTACAATCTTCTTGATTATTTGCTGTTTTCTGCTTGCCAGTATCTTATTGAGGATTTCTGCATCTATGTTCATTAGGGAAATTGGCCTGTAATTTTCTTTCTTAGTTGGTTTCTTCTCTGGTTTTGGTATCAGAGTAATGTTCGCTTTCAGGAATGAATTTAGGTGTATTGCTTCCTTTTCAATTTCATTAAAGAGTTTGAGAAGTAGTGGTGTTCAGTCTTGTAGAATTCAGCAGTGAATCTGTCAGGGCCTGGGATTTTCTCATTGAAAGGTTTTTAATTACATCTTCAATTTCACTGGTTGATATTGGTTTATTTAGAATATTTATATCTTCTTAATTCAGCTTTGGTAATTCATATGTATCTAGGAATCTGTCCATTTCTTCTGTATTTTCCATCCTGTTAGCATACAAGTTTTCAAAGTAGGTACAGATGATCTGGATTTCTGCAGGGTCTGTTGTGATCTCACCCTTTTTATTCCTAATAGCGTGAATTTGAGTCTTTCCTTTTTTTGATAAGGTTGGATAGAGGTTTGTCGATTTTATTGAATCTTTCAAAGAACCAACTCTTAGATTCATTGATTCTTTGTATTGTTTTTTAGTCTACAATACATTAATTTCTGCTCTGATCTTTATAATTTCCTCCCTCATATGAGCTTTTGGCTTAGCCTCCCCTTCTCTTTCTAGAAGTTCAAGGTTCACCATTAAGTTGTTTATGTGTGCTTGCTCTGTTTTCCTTATGTGGGTGTTTACTGCTATAAATTTCGCTCTTAGGAATGTTTTCATTGTGTCCCGTAAGTTACGGTACGTTGTACTGTCATTACCATTCAACTGTTAAAACTCTAATTTCTTCTTTAATTTCTTTTTTTTTATTTTGAAGAGAATAAAACAAATACAAAATAAAACAGAACAATCAATCAAAACAAAGCAAAGAATGTGATACAAGACTTCAAAACAAAACAAAAATAAACCAACAATGATTACCATGTTGCCACTTGCTATCTTCAAAATAACTTCCCATACCATCAGGGATAATAAAATCAAACACAACAGAACAGAATAAAACCAATCAATACAAAACAATGAAAGCAATACAGGACTTCAAAACAAGGCAGTTGAAATACTACAGTGGCTACCATAATGTATCTTATTATCTTCAAAGTAGCTGTTTATATCATCAGACATAAGAAAAACAAACAAAACAAAATAGAATAGTCAATCAAAACAAAATAATGAACATGATACAAGACCTCACAACAAGATGAAAGGAAATCAATAATGGCTACCATAATGCCTCTTGTCACCTTCAAAATAACTGCTCATGCCCTCAGGTATAATACAATCAAATAAAACAGAATAGAATAAAACCAATCAAAAGAAAACAATGAAAGCAATACAGGACTTCAAACAAGACTGTAGGAATACAACAGAGGCTA
>RJWT010034053.1:0-13765 GCA_004365215.1 Cuniculus paca
CACCAAGCTGCGTTCTGAACACACACTAACTCACTGAACCCTGGAGGTCACTGAATGAAGGTCAGTACTATTCTCCACATAGTACAGATGAGGAAACAGCGATGCATTAAGAGGGCTGCCTGGCCAACACCTTCAAGGTCTAGTCTGACTGCAGAGCCCCTGGGGTGTCCACATCACACAGTTAGGGTTACATGAGATCACTAGGAGATGCTGAGTCAAGCCTGCCCTCTGAGCTCACAAGAAAGGGGAGTTTGTCAAATACCGCAGCATACAGGGCACTTCCTTCCACTCTTCTGCATGCCTTCCAGTACCCAGCTCAGCCCTTCAAGCCTTGGATTGGAGTGATAAGGCTGAGACCACAACACCTGGAGTAGCTGAGTCTGCAGAGGTGCTAGCAGAAGATATCTGTCACTTTGCTGAGCATTCCTGGTGACAGCAGGAACTACACAGGTTGCATCCAGGTCCCTTCATTCTCATGGATTAAAACAAACAAGCAGAGGCCTGACTCCTAGAAATAGCTCCTATTCCTTATTCCTATTCCGAAGAGAAGGTAGCAAGGTAGTCTTCACAATAGAGCACAATAGAAGTTCTCTCTCTCTCTCTCTTCTCTCATTCTGCATGTATAAACAGAATAGCAAATTATACCATGTATGGTTTGTCCCTTTTAAAGCCATTATGCCCTCTAGTGTTGAAAGGGAAGGTAATCGTATTAATCCACTTACATATAATGAAACAAAGATGGTGGGTGACTGGCTAAGCCATCGCATCTCTCTGTTCTTAGCAACTCTGCACTGGCAAGTTTTATGCCAGCAGCGCAGTAGCGTCAGGGGAGCAGTGGCTGTCTGCATTGTTCCAGCAGCTTCAGGAGCTCCTGAGATCTGGTTAAAACTCAAGTTCTGAGCCCCTGTGAGTCTTAAACTCTGGAGTTGAGACCTAGTAATCTACACTAATTCTCCCTGCCCCACTCAACATAGTTCCTTTGTTCCTAAAGTCTGAGAATCATCTATGTGCAGAAACTACCACAGTGCCCAGAAGAGTAAGTTCTTGAGGAATATTAACTATTTTGGTCAAAGATCACAAACCTAGCTCATGGAAAAGCAAGGACTTGGCCTCTGGTCTGGCTGGTTCTGGACAACTTTGTCTACTGAGTGTCATCTTAGATTTTAGGAAGGAGATCCTTGTTTTAGGAAAACTCATCCTTAGGTCTGACGTTGGTATGAAATGGAAATTATCTGGAAATACCCTGTGGTAGGGCTTTGAAGAATAATCAGGCTGAAGGCCAACATATGAAACACTGTGGACACTGTGTGGCTCCCCAATTAAAACTGTTGTAGGTTAAGTCTAGGAAGTTCACAAACTCAAGAGCACACATCTGTCTGTGTACCTGGAGTGTGAAGTTTCCTGATCCATAAAGGGATCAAATATCTACTGCACTGAGCAAGTAAATAGTATAGACTGGATTTAACTTATATATTACTAACAGATTTTGGAATTGAAAATCATGATAACATTAAAGAAAATGCAAAAGCAAATCAATAGTCATATCACCATCAAGGAACTGTTTGCTTCTCACTTAAATTATTTAGCTTTCTGTAGATAAATCTTATTCTGTCCCAGTCACTCTAAATACCAAACTGTGTGCTCTTTTTCACTAACTGTATTGTAAACATTTTCCGTGATGATCCTTAATTTTCATAATTGCCATGGTGGTGACCAGAAGATGTTAAGCTGAGGTGACATAATCTACTTATAGATATTGAGCTGGTTATTCAGGTACTAGGTAGTACATATTTATTTACCTAATTATAGACATTTAGCTGTTTATTTCTTGTTTTGTTTTGTTTTGTTTGCAGCACCGGGGATTGAACTCATGACCTTGCACTTTTCAGGCAGGCGCTTAGGCCGCTAAGCTAGATCCTCGGCCCTGGTGTTTTTGAGACAGGGTCTCACTATGCCATTCAGGCTGGCCTTGAGCTCACTTTGTAGCCCAGGCTGGTCTCGAACTCACAAAGATCCTCCTGTCTCAGCCTCCCGAGTGCTGGGATTACAGGCATGAGCCACCACGACCGGCTGGCTGTTTATTTCTAAATAACACAGTTGTGACTACTTTTCTTTAAGTCTCATTTTTTTCTACTTGGAATGGTTTTCTTTAGATTAGTATCCTAGAAGAAGAATTACAGGAAAGCAGGGCATGACATACCCCAACCACTGGAACACAGAGGAAAAAACATTTTCAAAGAAATGCAGTGGTTAGCTCTGCTGGTAGCAGAACAAATATGCCCAAGTTACAAAGTCAGGTCTCTAGCACTAAATATCATTGCTCCTCTTCCTTATCTTGTTTCTACAACTTAGTGAGAATGCAATTGTATCCTATTACTAGTTTAATTTTTCTTTCCATAAATATCAGATCCATTCTTTTTGGTACAAAGATAGACCTGATCAAAATGGGCCATGAAGATCGTATTTTAATTAGTTTGGCTCCTAAAGACTCACATATTGGTTCCCAGAGAAGTGCTACTGGGAGGTGGTGGAACCTTTAAAATGTGATGCCTCTTGGGAGGTCTATAGATCATTGGGGTGTGTCTTTGGTTTCTCTCACTCCTCTCTCCTCTCTTCCTCTTCCTCTTCTTCTTTCTTTTTCCTCCTCTTCTTTCTCTTTCCATCTTTCTCTCTCTCTTTCTTCCTGACCTTGAGTTTTATTTTGCACATACACCTACCATGTTATGATGCCTCACCCGAAGCAAAGGAGTCAACCAATCATAGACTGGAGCCTCTAAAACTGTAAACCAAAATAAACTTCTCCTCTTTATAAGTTGCTATCTCAGGTATTTATTACAGTTCAGAAAAGTGACTGACACAATTAGTACGTACTCATATACATCTGCATATGTGCATATGTGTGGATCTATGATTGCATGTGTCTAGGTACATATGTGTCTATGTATGTGACTCTCTGTAGGACTTGCTTTCATGTGTATACCTCAAAGTGCACACAGGATGCACAGTCTGTTTACCTGAGGTTCTGTTGAACATGCTGTTTCTGAGCATGTATTGTTCTGAATTAATTTATGTGTATGTATGAATATATACAACTGGACAATATTATGGAAGCAAAATAACTAACTCAATCAAACAGACTATGTAGCAGTTGTTGAAAAGTAAACTGCAGCACAACAAAATTTAAAATAGTTATTAGACTAAAAAGTAATCCATGATGTGGGAAAAACCAGACCAAAATGAATTTAGTGTTTCAGTGAAAAAATATCAGCAACAAGCATTGATGACAAAAATGCAGAGCAAAATTGAAACATTATTTAATCAACTGCAGTTTCAAAATTGCCTTTTTTAGTTTACATTATTAGAAGTCCTGAGTTACATAATCTTATGTTCATTGGCTGCTTGTAATTGGCTGAGGTTAAGTTTTGTTTCTGTCTAGCACAAATATTTACCAGAAATGACTCAAGCTAATTTTTGCTTATATTTGCAAATCAAGCAAGGTCACTTAGAAGCCTAACTGGTTTTGCCTGTTCAGCGATTCTTCAGGCCTGGTTTTCATTTTAATTTATTTCAACAGTTCTTTTTTGTTCCTCTGCTCTGCAAGCTACACTTAGTTACTGCTACTGACAAAGTTCCTGCAAGAGGAGTCCCATAGATGTTAGCTTCATTAAAGCTTGTATTGTTCGAAAAGAGTTCAAAATATCATCTCATGAAAACAAAAAGAAAAACAAAAGTTAACATTTGGAGCAATTTATGATGTTGACCTTTTTGAGTCTAGAGGGCATCTGGTCAATATTTCCAGATATGAATTTGAAGCATATTTGAATGGGGACAAGGGTGGCAGGTGAGTGACCCTGGCTGTCAAGAGGAGTTCTGATGAGCTCTTCCGTGACCCCTGTAGCAGCAGGCATGAAGACTATACTGACAAGATCTGTTGCACCAACTTTTCTGAAGCTTAAAGCCATCTGGCTACAACTTGCAGGAGTTGGGAAAGAACTGTTTAGGATTCAGTGAAACCAGAAAAAAATCAGGATTCAATCCAGTTTTATAGGTAGATCACAAAAACCTCAAATACAAGACTAGAATTTGACATTAGCACAGTGTACTTCTCTATTAAAACAGTCTTTTATAATCACTCCTATTTTTACCAAGAAAGTTCAATTGGTTTTTTATAAAGTAAATTTAGTTTTATTAAAAATGACCTGATAACTCGTACAAGTGTAATAAGAATAGTAATTCTATGTATATTTTTAATATATTTTAGTCAGAGCATTGGTAATATCCAAATGGCTTTATTGACTATGTGTCAGACAACCTTAGTTTTTGTAAAAGTATCTGGTAATGAGATATCTCAGATTAGACCTTTAAAAACCTCTCTGGGCTAAGAAATCAAGGATTTGCCCCATTATGTCCTATTATAAGGGAAAAAGGTTCTTATTGAATCTACACAGATATTCATAGTGCAAATAAGAATATTTAAGAAGAGTTTTTAAATTCTAGGGCAGTCAAGTGGGGAAAAAGAGATGAATGTCCCATTTTTGTTTATGAAAGTCTACCTTACCAAAATGCTATAAGGTTTAGATAGCTTAATAGAAAAGAGGGGAAAAAAAGATTATTTTAATCTAGAAAGCAAGAGGCATGATTGAAAACTACGGTGAACACTTAGATATTTTTAAAATCATTACAGTAAAGGATACACTGCTATTAATCCTCTTCAAAATACACCCCCACACACATCTTGCTTCAAACACATTCATCCCGTTGTTCTCACCACTTGCCAAAGCAGTTCTGGAAATTCTCTCTGTGAGTGTCTTTAGTTGCATTGTTGTGGCTGCATTAGTTGCATTTACATTTCATACTCATTTAGACTTTGGGGAAGAGCCAGAAAACATGCAGTGCCAGATCTGGCGAACTAGGTGCTAAGGAGGACCCATGCTCCTGTTTTTGCCAACTTGATTTTTCCTTGAATGGCACTGAGCAACAGTATTCACAGTAGTTCTGATCACACTTTGTAAAGATGCTCACCAGAGAGAACTTTCAGAACTGTCAGAATTGCCTCAGGCAGTGGCAAGAAGAAAGAGGGAATATTTTCAGGGGAATTAGTGCCAGTGTGTCTTTTTCTGTAATATTTTTTTAAATTGAAACACAAACTATACTTTTTATCATTCCTTCTATTATCTGACAATACCTCCCATGCAATGTAATAAATCAAACATGTCTAATTAGTTTAAATGTCTCTCCTTTGTAAGAAGAGAAAATTAATTCTTTTGAGATATTTCAGGAAACTGAAAGTTAAATTGAGGTTAAAAATACTTAATTTGGAATTTGATGTTGGGAAACTATCAAAATGTCAAAAGGTATTACACGCTCGCTTAATAGGAGCACAGGCTCATGTGAAACAATATCAAAATGATTAAAGATTTTAAAGGTAAATAGAGAAAATTGCATGATTATGAAAGAAAAAAGAACTTGGTTCTTTTAATAGTGGAAAGGTTCTCTCTTCTTGAACAACAATCAAAGACCTAGTAAAAGACAACCTGAAACGTATGAAATTATCTTGATAAAATACAAAACCTTTTTTTCCAGGCCAGTTTCTTAAAAGACCAAGGAGAAAAAAATTCATCACCAAGAGCAGACCAATACTCCAAGAAAATTTTGTCTTTTTAATAGAGGGAAAGCCAAATTCTAACTTTTAATTAGTTATTATTGAACTCATAAAAAGGAAATAAAATTCATCCAAGCCTAGTAGTTTGACCACACCTAAGATGTGTATTTATTTAGTTTCACATTTGAACACAATTTTTCCATCTGTCTCCGCGTTGATCTTAGCCTTCTTGTGTAACTCCAAGAACATGAGGAACAAATTGATGAATTCTAAATAACATTGAAAGATTCAGAGGAGTTGGGGGCATTTTACCAGAAAAAGTAGGCAAATCTTTATAAGGAAGAGCCTGGCAAGTCTTCCCATGCCAAATAGAGACAAGCCCTCAATGAGTGAAGACTCTGAAAACTATTATCAGATGAAATACCAGGACAGCCACATGGTCCTCCCTCCTTTCCTGTCCCATCCCCCCACTCCACAATGCCCCCCACACTGTGCCTATGTTTTCCCAGTCTAAAATGGGGATTAGAAAGAAGGATGCTTGTGACAGATAGATCAGACAAGGCCACAGTCCCTGGCCCACAAAAGGTGCTGAAGAATGATTGTCTTTTATGGGAAATGAAGCCCTCCTTAACAGCCTGGAGTAGGCAGTGGAGGCCCATCATCACAAGGATTCTGAAAGTCTTTCCAGAATTCTGCCTCCAGCAGCACTACAGCCTCACACGCTATTACCAAGTATGCACAGTTTGAGATAAATCATGCATTTCAAACACAAGCTCTCTGGGGAAAAAATAGTCAAAAGTTCCTCGTGGGGAACCAGAGAGTTGGTAATCACTGGGATGAATCTGTAGATTTCAGGCTTTTTAAACACCACAGAACTGCCCTCCTTCCCATTCTTTTATCCCAAGGTCTCTTAAAGGAAACTCCACACTGTGAAACAGACAAGGCTCCTTTCACTCCTTCCCTGGATTGCTACAAGGAGATCCTCACTCCAAGCCCATCTGCACAGCAGGAATCTAGAAGGCCCTAAGGCCGTATCAGCCCTGCCTGCTGCTTCAAGTCACATTGTCTGAGCAGTAGTAACAGCACAGCTGACATTTACTGAAGGCTTTGCACATGCCTGGTTCCCTTAGCTCTGTAGATACATTATTTCCTTTTACCCTCCTGTGTCCCCAGGAGGCAGATATTGAAAATCCTATTCAGATCCCCTTTTTATGGCTGAGGAATGCAAGGCCCAATAAAAGAACAGTAAAAAAAAAAATATATTGGCAATAGATGACACATGCCCAAGCTCATTTGGCTTCTAAGTTATGGAGTCAAGAAGCAAATCTAAGGAGTCTGGTTCTAAATTTGTGTTTTTAGTCTAACTGTAAAATCTCTCAGTTCTGATAATTAAAAGACATCTTTTGGGCCTAAAGTCTGGGCCACTCCATCAATAAGCTTTGTGACACTCATCTTTTGGATTCGATTTTGCTTTGTTTTCAAGTAAGGTGAGGGCATCATCATAAATTATCCTTTTCAATCAGCAAAAAGGTAGACCCCAGAGGAAAGCGCTAACCTAAGTGAGCCTCAAGCTGCCATTAACTTTGACAACACCCACAGCTTCTGGTGAAGATTACTGTTGGAGATTTGGGGCAGGAAGTGCAGAGATGCTAATAAGGGTGGAGCATGTACAACTAAGTGCTTTATAACATTTCCTTATTCTGTGGTCACTCCACTCCATGGAGGAAGATATTATTTCCACTTCACAGATGATAAAACTGAGCAAAAGGAAATTTTTCTGGCAATGCCCCTCTCAGAAGTGGCAGAGCCCTGGTTTGAACCAAAAACTTTCTGACCCTTCATCATACTACTGTAGACCCAGTTGCCTTCAGGTGTAGCAGGTCCCTGCTCTTCTTCAGAACCTTCCTCCAATCTCCTAGGCCCCCTCCTTGTCTGTGTTACCCTACCCTGCCAAGGTTGTTCTCTACCACTGTCTCCCTGTTAGCTGGGACGCCTGGAAAGCAGAGCTGCAGGACCCAGTAAAGGAAGTGCAGTGAATGAACAACCCAGGCCAGGTGAATAACCCAGATTCTGAGGTGCTGGGAGAAAGGAGAAATCCCCAGCCTCGGGACTGCAGATTTTGAGAGCCCTCAGTTGTAGGATTCCCTCAGGCCACTGGAGACTCTGTTCCTCTTCCCTCCTGCCTATGGCAGCCTCTTCCATCTCTGGGAATTGCAGGTGACATCTGGGTTCAGAGTTGTTGCCCAGGGCCCAAATTTCCTTCCAAAATTCAATGGGCAATGGGACATTTGAATTATCCTACCTGGAAAGACTGTCACCTACCCATCCCTCTGCTTCAGAACCTAACAGCATAGAAGAGTTGTGTAAGAGCCTGAGATCTGGGGTCAACCAGGAATGGTTTTGAGTCTTGGCTCCACCACTTGCTGCTGAGGGCAAATTCCTTAGCCTCTCTGAACCCATAAGAGAAGACAATTGCTGAGAATGATGGTGCATGCCTGTAATTCCAGCACTTTAGGAGGCTGAAGCAAGAGGATCACCAAGTTTGAAACCAGCCTGGGAAACCTAGTGACTTAGCATGACCCCGTCTCAAAATAAATATTTTAAAAACGATCAGAGATCTAGCTCAGTGCAAAGGCTCTGGGTTCAATCCCCAGCACCATCACACTGGTTATTAATGATGTGAGACAATGCACGGATATAAGATACGTGCATGGAAAGTGCTTAGAACAGCAGCTGTCTCACAGTAAATGCACTGAGGGGGCTTGAAATTGAAACCTGATTTGCCACAGAGGCTCTAGAGTCCCATGATCTCAGTAGAAAAGGGAGCAGCTCACCTTGATAGGGTTGGGAAGGAAAGCATGAGAATCACCTAAGTCAGGAGGAACCAGGGAGGGAGCAGTGACTCAGACAGATGCACTCAAACGAATTGCCCTAACTGACCACAGGAAGCAGATAAGGGTTTAGCAAAAGGGTTTTTCCAAGGTGGAAACCCACAGACAGTGTGTTAAGGAAGGAATCAGAGAGGTCCAGTGAGCAAGGAGGAGAGAGGAGATTAAAGAAAAGGAGCCAGGCATAACAACATCCCCACTCCACAGTTCAGAAAGCACATAAGGATACCACCAAGAGCTGGCTGCCCAGGACCCAAGAAGGTACCTGCTCAACTCCAACATGATAGCCTCTTTGCCTCAACCCAAAAAAAGAAGGAAACTCAAGTTGACTAAGCCCCTACTCTGAGTCCAGGACCAGCTGTATTACACTTTGCCTCTGGATGTCTCTCTTGCCTCAATATGATCCAACAGTGGTGGGTTGCTGACGGTCCTGGAGCGGAAGAGTTTCACCAGATAGACTGCCAGAGCAAGACTTGAGCCCAGACCCCATGCATCTCCACTCCAGACAGGTGGAGTACCAGGTGCAGGCACTGGGATGTCAGTAACTACTTCTACCAGCTTCGTGATCTTAAACAAGTCACCTCTCTGAGCCTCAGTTTTGTGGCTTTACAGACAAACAGCATCTGTAAGGGGATTGAAGGAATTAGGTCTGATCCAGGCACAAAGGTAGCATTTAGTGTGTATCATCTGCAGTGCTTAGAATCTTCTCAAGCAAAGCAATCCCTCAGGAGTGTCCCAGTTATAGGCTCAGAGCCTAAGCCTTGGGGTTGGGAGCCAAGCTCTGTACATTCTTCCCAGGGCTGTGACTGTGGGTGAGTTCCTAGACTCCTCTGAACCCATGTTCTCTACTCTAAAATGAGGATAAAAGCTCTACAGCTGCACAGGGACATGGTGGGAGGGACACTGTGAAGACGATGCCAGGACCCAAGAATGAATTATGTTCATTCTTAGCTAGTTCAGAGTGGAGCAGAGACCAAAAGGGGGGACTGAAATTTCCCTATGTGGGAGTGGATCGCCCAGATAATAAAGAGTGATGGGGATGTGGGAAAGATGCAAATGGCCAGAAAGACCCAACCACCACTGCGAAGAAACCAAATAGTAGCCAAGTTGGACATTCCCAGCTGCAGGGAGAAGGCCTGACATGCACAGAGCAAAGGCAAATTGGAAGGTTTGAGGGTTGGTGTCTTTGCGTTTTTCTCTGTCACTCAAGGCACCCACCAAGAGTTGACCACCCACAGTGACCTTGCTCTGTAGCCTCGGGGAAGTCACTTACCCACTCCTTTTCTTCTCTTTTTGGTATCCCTGCTAGGAGAAAGTGATGCTTACAAAGTTCCCGGGTAGGATGGTCCACATCGGAGGGGAATAAACTACTCAGAGGAAAAGAGATAGAAGCCCTCAGCAAAAAAACACTCTTTGACCATAATTCATTCTCCCTTCCAAAAAAGCCTGTCATGGTCTTCGTTCTATTCTCAGTGACTGACTCACTGCAGAACCCTCTCTTTGACCTCTGCCTAGGACCACTGTGCCTTGGTACAGACTGTCCCACAGGCTATCAGCAAAGAAAGTCAGATCTTTGATCCACTTGCTCACAGCATCACCTTTTCCTCCTTGGGGCTCCTCACTCTGCCTCCACACACAGATGAAAGATATTCAGGGAAGCGATCTTGCAGAGGAAGCATTAATGACTCAGAGCACACTCATATCTCTTATCTAAAGCTCAGTTGGTTTTTCACTGCGTCTTCCACTGCATACTGGTGTGTTGAGGTGGGTGATCACAGGAAGTAAAGTCAGGAAGGAGAGAGTTGAAGATGCTGAGGCAGGTCCCCAGGCAGGTCAAGAAAGCTCATCTGAGGGGTCACTTGTAACCCTAACCCTCACTGGAGAAAGTACCTGGAATCCTCCTATTTCCCCCAAAAGGAATATTTCAAGAGTGCCTTGGGATGTAGGGACAAAAGAAATAGGTTTTCAGCAAGCCATCACTGTGTTCTAGGGGCTACAGTGAAAGTTCACCATGAGTAACTCCATCCAACCTCTTCCACAGACCCAAAGAGCATGCACTGAAGGGCCACTGATCCCTCAGCAACAAGGGAATGACCTATCTGACTTCAGTGCTCACACATTTATCCAGGACTTTTACCCAGGACCCCAGTGTACCCTAACCCTAGCCCCAATATACCCCCTTGCCTCCATGAGAGGGCAGTGCTGCCAAATCTGCTTCCTAAGGAAAACAGAGTTCCACACCTAGATTTTCTTCATGTTAGAACCACTCTGTCCTTACTCCAACATGACTATTCTCATAAGTCATCTATGTTTACAGAGCACATCACACCCAGGTCCTGTTCTAGAACATGGGCATGAAGAAGACCAGAGCCTGGCTCCAGAGGACCTAGTGGAGAAGACAGATATAAGGCAAAATATAACCATTGTCCCAAGGAAGACAGTAATGAAGTGTGTGAGAGCACAGGCTGATCACCAGGTGGCAAGGGAGCAGTCAGAAAAAGCCAGGTCAACTGTACAATTCAGAACTTAGTTATCAGAGTCTTAAGGAATCTGAGCTTTTGGGCACAAAACTCTCAGATTCAAAATGAGGAAACCGAAACCAGGGTGGAGACATTATTTGTAAACACCCATAACACATAGAGCTGTGCAGCATTGGAGGGCAAGGAGGACCCAGGATCTCTAACACCTCTGGCCCTTTCCCAGTACAACCATGGTTCCATTTGTGCCTGTGATGAAGGCCAACATACAATCAAGCATCTGGAGCCAGGGTTCAAGATAAATCCATTGTCATAACCACCACAATCTAACAACCTCAACATACTGGTCTCCTACATCAAGTAAAATTTAACTCAGTTGCCCACAGAAAGCTAAAACATTCCTAACTTAGGCATGATGTGAGTTTTTAATCTCAGATAAAAGTTCAGAGACCTGAGGCCCAGGCTCTGCTCCACAGAGTTGTAGGTACACAGGCACCTTTCAGCAGGCTCTCCATCCTTCCCAGGTTATGACTGTCATTCATTAGTCCAAGATGAGGGCACCTGCCCTGCATCCCTTCAGATAGTAGGATAGGATGGAGAAGAGGGCTGATGGGTGCCTAGCTATTTTATTACAATGAAAGAGGAGAATGTTGGTATGACAATGCAGCTGGTCTACCCACTTGATTGGCTTGAGAGCCACCTAGGGAATTAGTAAAACACATTTCTGGGTATGTTTGGATAGGTCCTTCTACCCTGATACTATCCCCTGCACTCTGTCTCCTGGCTACCAGGAAGTGAGTAGCTTTGTTCTACTACATCCTTCCACCTTGATGCATTTTACTTGGGACAGCCAACCATGGACTGAAACCTCTAAAACCATGAGCTAAATAAACCATTTCTTCCTTCAATTGTGTTAAGTATTTTGTCCAGCAATGGGAAAGTTGACTAATATTGTTGGATATTTACCTTGGGTTCACTTCTGAATTCACTTTTTGGATCCTTCTTCTTTCTTGGATTCTTTCTGGATCTCTCGTTCCCAAAGTCCAGTCACCCTTGTAGCCCCCTTTCTTGATAACTATTGCTTTACTACAGATTGGGGTGTCACCACCCTATCTTTTCTCTACATTCTCCCTCTTGCACAATTCCCAGCTCAATAGCAACTTTCTGCTTCTCCAGTCAGCCAGGGTGGCCCTGAGGAAGTAGGGAGGGCTTCTCCTGGGGAGGGCCAGGAGTCTAAGTCCCAATTCTTACTTAGCCCGTCCCACACTCTGTGACCTTCACCCAGTTACATCTCTTTTCTAAGTCAGGAGAGAGTGTGTTATTTCAGATTCAAAGAAAGAATGAATGAATATTAAAGGGAAAACATCCCAAAATGTATCCTATGGACAGGCCTGTACATAGACTCATGGGTATATCTTCTTTAGGACACAAAAAAGTTTTGAGAATGGCAAAATATGGAAAACAACTTAAAAATCTACTAATTGGGAACTGGTTAAGAACATGTTACTTTTATGCAATATTCTATAACTGTTAAGAAAAGTGAGACCACTTTATGTGTGGTTAACAGTATACTATCCAAAACAAACTAGTAAGAGAAAGGAATAGAAAAGTGTAATTGGCATAAAACTTCTGGGCAAACCACATTCACTTGACGGTGTATATTCCCTTGTATATGTGTAAACTAGAAGACTACACAAGTAACTGTACCTAGGGAGAGGCACTGTTACAGGGATCAAAATTAAACTTACTTTTCAGTATACAAGCTTTGTGAATTGTAAGCCAGGAAGCGTATCCATAAAAGATAAGAATGGGAAAGGAAATATTTAGTGATGATTATTTAATCTTGGACCCAGAGAGTTTTTGTTTTCTCCAGACCATAATGATCCCTGAGGCACCACCTGGTACAGCTGTATCCATGGTCATTGCCTTCACTCCCAGGCCTGGTTTCCCACCACAGGCCACGAGCATCTCATTCTGAATGTGGCCCTGGTGGGAAAAGATTTCAGTGCTGAGGAAGAAGAAAGAAACTGAGAAGGAAGGTGTAGGCCTTATGACACTGCCTCTTTTTCTTGAGGCTGCCTTTCTACTACTTGCCTGCCAGGAGTGGAGGAGATTGGTAATGGTGCTTGTATTGCAAGAAACAAAATTCACTAAGCTGAAATGAGCCTAAACCACTAAACTAGAGGATTGGCTTATATAAGCCAGTGTATTGACTCAATCAACAGAAAGCTCAAGAACAGGGAAAGAGTGGTGGGGGACATTGAAGCAGGGACCTTGCAGCCTGTCACAACTGCTTACCCATCATAGCTAACTCCCTTTTAACATGGCCTGAATTCTTTTCTCCAGCAGAACCCTGCTCACTGGCAGGTCTCATCTCATAGCCCAAAGCTCAGCTACCTGAGAAGAGCCACATTTTTCCATCCCCATTTAGAAAACCCCAAGTAAAAGACTACAATTGGCCTGACTGGAGTAGTACCCACTTCTACAGCTAGAGAAGTGAGGTCCAAGTTCGGGTACAGCGAGAATGTATTTCCTATAAATCCAGCTCAAGCATTACTCTCTCTGAGCACCCTTCCCAAATACACCTAACTCTGCGCTCATACTAAGAGATCCTGAGCATCTCTCCTCCCCAAGTACAAACTCTGTGAAAGCAAGTACTGGCCTGGCCTAGTTTTGCCTTCCTTGCATCCATAGCACTTAGCATAAGCTAAGAGCTAGTAGAAATGATAGGTTCAAAAACATAGTGACAAATATAATGGTGTGGTTGCTTTGAGTCCTGGTTACATTCCTCCAGGTGA
>RJWT010034054.1:0-13762 GCA_004365215.1 Cuniculus paca
GGAGAAGAAAAGGTTCTCAGGTTGGGCAGTGGAGGGAAACTCTCAGGCAGGAGAGGAAGTCAGTTTCCTGCCAGCCTTCCCCATTCCAATCCAGTCCCCACGGGGCAGCGATGGCTTCTGGTGAAGAAGGGGGGAAACCATATTACCTGGAGACGGCGCAATGGCAGGGACATCGCGGGTCTCAGCTTTGCCTTTGGCCCCTGGAGACAAATACGTGGCCTGGTGAGAGGGGCACAGCTCTGCCAGGCGGCTGACGCCCGGGCGTGCTGTGTGGCCCGCAGCGAGAACCAGCAGTTCCTGAAGGAGGTGGTGCACAGCGTGCTGGACGGCCAGGGCGTGGGCTGGCTCAACATGAAGAAGGTGCGCCGGCTGCTGGAGAGCGAGCAGCTGCGGGTCTTCGTCCTGAGCAAGCTGAACCGTGTGGCGCAGTCCGAGGACGAGGCCCGGCAGGATGTCATCCCAGACGTGGTCAGCACTGGGGCCGGGGAGGGCGAGTCTCCCGGGCAGAAGGACGTGGCTCCCACAGGGAGTTTGCCCACACCAGGCCCTGGCTTGGGGTTGCAGGAAATCAGCCGGAAGGTGTACAAGGGCATGCTGGACCTCCTCAAGTGCACGGTGCTCAGCCTGGAGCAGACCTACGCCCACGCAGGGCTGGGGGGCATGGCCAGCATCTTCGGGCTCCTAGAGATCGCGCAGACCCACTACTACAGCAAAGGTAGCCACCCCCACACTTGTCCTCAAGGGCTGGCCTGGTGTCCACGGCAAGTCCCCCGCCGGGTGTGGGATTTTCGTTTCTAGCTCACATACTTGTAGTGGGCATGTGTTGTGAAAAATAAGATGCTGCCTTTGCTTTCCCCGCACTTCCCTTATGCCGCGCCCTCCTGCGTCCTGGCTTCTCCCACCTCATTTCCTTAACTGGATTCGCACTCGCTACCTCTCGTAACCTCCTCCTGTGTTTGATTTTCCCCTCAGAGCCAGACAAGCGGAAGAGAAGTCCCACAGAGAGTGTAAATACCCCAGTTGGCAAGGACCCTGGTCTGGCTGGGCGGGGGGACCCAAAGGCTATGGCCCAGCTAAGAGTCCCCCAGCTGGGACCTCGGGCACCGAGTGCCACAGGAAAGGGTCCTAAGGAACCGGACACCAGAAGTTTAAAGGAGGAGAATTTTGTAGCCTCCGTTGGTACGTATCATTGTGTTTGGTGTGCTGCAGGGGTCCTGGCTCCGTAAATACCCCTTCCTCCTCTCAATCCATCCAGAATCCTGCCTTTCTCTCCCCCATGCTTTGCTTTCTAGAGAGGGAGATAGGTCTGTGTCCATTTCCAGTGGCATTGCTTTTTATTTCTCTGTCCCTTTCGCTCCATCTGTAGCCGCCCCCACCGACATCTTAGAGGAGGAACGGAAGTGTTGTTCAGAGGCCTGTGAGGCTTAGTGCAGGCAGTCTGGGCTGTACTCCTCGTCCCTCTTTTTATTTCTGGATTTCTTTGCGTAGCAAGAGGCCATGTGAGCTCCAGAAAGCTGTAAGGAAGTTTATAGAAGCATCTGTGGGCTATAAATTGATGATCATCTGAGTCTCTGAGAGCAGTTTTTCTCAGCCAGGGACCGAGTGCCAGGACTCTGCTCCTTGGTGTCATGTCTGCAGCCCCCACTCCCCTGGGGTCAGGGCCTCAGAGCTAGAGATTTCCAAGTCGTCTCATCTCTCAGCCCTTCCTCCCCCAGCTCGATTAGCAGTGTGCTCGGTTGTGTTTCTCTATACACTCTCTGGAGTCACCTTGGTTTGGCTTCCTGCCCCCTTGCCAGTGTCACCTAGGCTGTCTATGTCTGTCTTTTGCTGGTTCTAGGTCCTCAGCACTCTATTTAGCTGCTGCCTCTTCGTCACAACCACTAGCAGTTGCCTTGTGGCCCCATAAATGGTGAGGAACCTGTCCCCTTTTCAGGGCACTCTACTTTTCTGGCCAGCATAATATTCTCCTGGAGGCTGGAGACCCTGCTTTCTCCTGCCCTGACAGAACATTCTAGAAAGGGAGCTGCCATGTGAGGCTGGAGCTCTGGAATTGTAATCCTATCCTGTACCTGCCCCCAACTAGAAATGTTTGGGCCCGTCACTTCCCCAGTTTTCTGTCTCCTCTCCTAGGAAATGAGGAGGACCTACAGGTAAACTCTGCGGGTCCTTCCAGGAAAGGAATTGGTGCGGTTGGTATCCCCTGTGCTTTGCCCTGTGAGGATCTAGTCTTGGCCATTCTGTTCTTTGTCGCTTCTCCTGGAAGCGTGGGTCTCTTGGTAGGGCAGGCACTAGTTCTGAAGATGTGTTGTTCTCTGGGGAGCAGCAAGGAGGGATGCTGACTAGCTCTGTCCATCCAGTGAGTCTGAAGTGCTTGGCTAATGGGGACAGTCACCTCTGTCACCTGGTGTCTGTCAGGATGGCTGTTCCCAGCTCATTAGGCAGAGAGCATGATGTGTGAGTTCCCACTGATCCTGCGTTACACTACATTATGTTACGCACTCTCGAGCGCCAAGTCCAGGCTCTTCAGGATCCGGTTCCTAAGTTCAGAGCGAAGCTCTTTTTCCAGGCCCTCCCAGGGTTTCTGCTGCCGCATGGGGTCTGGTTTAGAATTTGGATGTTTAGTTCCGAGTTGGGGGAAGGCCTTGGATGTCTTGGTTCTCTTTCCCCTCCCTTAGTGTAAACATCTTCGTATCTCTTGGTTAGTGATCGCGTGCCCGAGGTGGAGTCCACTTGGGTGGGTGGGTGTCCCTTCCACCCGTCTGACCAGCCTCTGACTCTCTCCTTTTTCTCCTGCTTGCATTGCATCTGGGGTAGAATTGTGGAACAAGCACCAGGAAGTGAAAAAGCAAAAAGCTTTGGAAAAACAGAGTAAGGAACAAATGCCCCTTCCTGTCCCCAAGTCTCCCATACCTGCCAACTCCCCAGGCCCAGTTGGGGCAGACTCCCTGCTCAGCTCCACCCCAAATTTGCTCTTGGGGGGTATTTGGCCTGAAAGCAGGTAGGTGGTGTGTGACTTTAGGTGTCTGGCTTTGTAGGCTGCTTCCTGCTCCGCCCCCAGCACACAGGGTGTCTCTGGAGAAATCCCCCCGACTCGCGGGGGAGGCTTTGCTGGCGGTGGCGCCCCATTGGCTGACCGCTCCCCCCCGCCAGGAGGCCCGTGGGCACAGTTGGCAGAGATGGTTGCTGTCCCTCCGTGTGGAGTCTGTAGCTGCCCACCTCTCTGGTGGCTTGCCTAGGCACGCTTTCCTGCTTCCTGTCATCCTGTCCTTCTGCCATCCCATCGGGGGGAGTGGTAATGGATTGTTGTTTTTCATCAAATGCAGCCGTTGTAGGGGAGGGCGGGTGGGCATTTCCTTCCCTCTTTGGGCCTAGCCTCTCCTGGCTCCTTCGGACTCATTTGTCTGGGAAGTGCTGATGGCCTGGGCACCCTCGAGGGGCCTTGGCTCCAGCGAGGCTCTGACTCGTGTGCCATGGAGTACGGCTGGGCAGTTGTGGAACGTTTCCGTTCTAGGGTGACTTACTCAGCGAGAAGACGGGTCCAGAGTCCCCTGAGGTCTAATTTGTTCTGTTTGGTTCTTAGGGCACCTGGGCACCTCTTCCACTGGGTCCTGGGGGGCAGTCCCTGGAAAGGTGACTGGGACTGGGCTGTGCTGCTGTCCCACTCCCTTCTCCAGCCGCCTGAGCCTCTGTGTGCTGAGTGACAGAATTCTTCCCCTTCTCAGGGCCGGAAGTAATCAAACCCGCCTTTGACCTTGGTGAGACAGAAGAGAAAAAGTCCCAGATCAGCGCAGACAGCGGTGTGAGCCTGACATCTGCTTCTCAGGTTTGTAACAGATTACAGATGTAATTTATTTTACTTTATAAACCATAGCACCTAACCGGCTTGGAAGGAAGGGAGGGAGGGAAGGAAAGATGCAGGAAGGAAGAGTGCTGTCGTCCTAGCACTCTGGGAGGCGAAGGCAGTAGAATCACTAGTTTGAGCCCAGTCTGGGCAATTTAGGGATGTAGCTTGCCATGTCTCTAAATGAAAAATAAAAAAACCCCGTTGTAGCTCCATGGGAAGGTCCGGGTTCAACCCCCATATTGCAGAAATAAAAAACAGATAGCTAGGATTAAATTTGTTATCTCAGAGTACTTCTTTAATGATGCTAGGATTTGAACACAGGGCTTCACATGCGCTACACAAGCACTGTACAGCTGAGCCACCCGCCCAGCCCTCAGAACTAACTTACTGTCTTTCTTTTTTTTTTTTAATTATGGCACCGGGGATTGAACTCGCAACCTTGCGCTTGCCAGGCAGGCGCTTAGGCCGCTGAGCTAAATCCCCAGCCCTTGTCTTTTTGAGACAGGGTCTCGCTATGTGGTTCAGGCTGGCCTTGAGCTCACTTTGTAGCCCAGGCTGGTCTTGAACTCACAACAATCCTCCTGTCTCAGCCTCCCGAGTGCTGGGATTACAGGCGTGAGCCACCAGGCCTGGCTTGTCTGGTTTTTTTGAGAGAAAGTCTTACTGTGTAGCTCAGGTAGGCCTTAAAATCACTTTGTAGCCCAGGCTGGCCATGAACTCATGGGTGATCTTCCTGCCTCAGCCTCTCAATTATGAGGATTACAGGTGTGCACCAACACACCCAATTTCGGAATACTTTTTTGTTTTTTTCTGGTGGTACCGGGGATCAAACTCACAATCTTGCACTTGCCAGGCAGGTGCTTACACTGCTGAGCTAAATAAATCCCTGGCCCAATTTCAGAATACTGTAAGTTGAAAAAACAAGGTGAAAGAGCAGCTTTGAAACAACATAAATCTCCAATGATGGAGGAATGATTAAATACAGAACATAGATCCATGTAATGCACTACTGGTATCTATTAAAGGTTGTGTTTTCAAAAATTTAGTGACATTGGAAGATGCATTATGGGCTATATGCACTGTGATTCTGGGTTTATTTTTAATTTGTATTTAGAAAAGACAAAGGAAATATACCTTTCTTGATAGATTTATGGCTTATTTTTCTGTCCTTATTCTTTCATGTGTGTTTGACAGCAGGCATGTGTTTGTTCAATGTATTTTCTTTTTTTTTCACTATGTGAGTTATATTTCCTGTTGAAAGGAGCACATGCCTCACAACCTGTCTCGGGACCATATCAAGAGGGAGGGGACAGTATTTCGGAGGGCAACTGGGAACAAATTGTGTCTGTATATTATGTCTGTATCCTTGTCTTCTCGCAGAGGACCGATCGAGACTCCGTTGTGGGCGTGAGTCCAGCTGTTCTGATCCGCAGCTCAAGTCAGGATTCTGAAGTTAGCACCGTGGTAGGGGGCACCACACTGGCATCCGGTGGGCGGGGGTAGACCCCATGACGGGGGCTCCTTTCTCTCTGGAGGCCGGAGGCCATTCTCAGCCTCAGGACAGCGTGGTTCTGGTGGAGATGCGTGCCCATCCTGGGTCTCTCTCCAGCTTTGAAAGAGGGCACTTGGAGGCTCTCTTGACACCTGTGCGGCTGGTGGCAGAGTCCCCTTCACCGCCCCGTTCCTTTCCAGGTGAGTAATAGTTCTGGAGAGACCCTCGGTGCGGACAGCGACCTGAGCAGCAACGCAGGTGATGGACCCGGTGGCGAGGGCAGCACCCACCTGGCAAGTTCTCGGGGCACTTTGTCTGATAGTGAAATTGAGACCAACTCTGCCACAAGCTCCATCTTTGTAAGCTTTATTTACTGACACAGGAAGACCGTTTCTTTATGGGGGAGGGAAGTGGCCTAGAGAAGAATGGGAAGTTAAGAGACAGAAGGAAAAGATGGGGCCAGGGATGTAGCTGCGTGGTAGAGCCCTTGCCTAGCATGTGAAGGGCGCCAGGTGCCACCCTTAGCCCTGCAAGAAAATAAACAGCAAAAGATGACGGAAAATGCTTTTTAGGGCTTTTTTCACAGTCATTTGGCTCTGTGATCTCCTGAATCATGGGTGAATGAGGGCCCTGCAGTTGGAGAAGGGCTCCAGTCCCCTGCGGTGATGGAGCCATTGCTGTCTGGCAGCGTCAGGCCAAGCGAAGCTCTCACGGGGTGCAGGCTGCCTATAACTGTGGACCGCGGTGGCCCCTTGACTTGCGAACTCAGTGTGTTCCTGAGGGTGGCTGTGAATCAGGCTGCCAGTTGAAGGCTCAGGCTCCTCTTCACAGCCTTCCAAGTCTCCTGTATGTCGGCAGACCTCTGTCCTCAGAGGGACACGCCCAGGATTTCTCAGTTAATCCCATGCCGGAAAGGATGTCGTCATGTTCCTTCCAGAGCTCCTTAAGGGTTAAATCTGTATCTGAGACCATCTGGAAGCACAAGCGGCCGGCGTTCAGGTCATATAACTCAAGACTTTGGTCGTCAGTTGAAACTACTGAACTTTCGATCATAACCCAAGTTGTTCGTATGTCAGGCCGGTCATACCCTGAGGGTCCACTGTGGTCGAGTTCTAGTCCAGTCGCTGCTCTGTCTGAATAGTGCTTGAAAATAGCATCTCACTGCAGCATATTCCCAACAGTTACCTGGCGTTTCGCTCATTAATAAATATCTCAGAAGTGATGTACAAGTGCCAGGTTCCATTCCAGAGGTGGCACAGGCACAATTCCACTCTTGGGATGTTGCTCTAAGTGGTCTTTTCTGACGGTTGAGGGAGCAGAGCCTTAGGGAGCAGACGCTCTTCCCCTTGGCCACCCGATGAGCCCTCAGCCTGTGAGCTGTGAGCAGTGCCAAGACTCTGATCCATCACCTCTGTTAGCAGAGAGGAAGATGGGTATTCACTGCAGGAGCTACTCTTTGTTCTGTGGGGAGAATGGAGGGTAAAATTTGAATGAAATCTCTTCTTCAACACTGGTGACCAGAACCTTCCGTACACGCCTTTCTTCTAATAGAATCTGGGACCACCCCAAGGGCAGGTTGGGACAGCATTGAGGTCAGGGTGCCTCTGAGTCCACGTAGGCTGTCATATCCGACTATTTCAGTCCCCCAGCACACATCTGCTCTGACTGCAAGATGAGTACTTTCCAGAATCAGTCTTGCAAGAAACCTCCTGGGACAGTCTTACTGGTCCTGTGCAAGGGTTTTGTACAGCTGAGTCGCTGAGAGCAGTTACCTGAATTTCTTGGCTCAGGAAAAGCGATTTTAACAAGAAATAGATTAAATTGATATGGTCCACTGAGCAAGGTATTGGGCTGTGAAGCAGGAGACTGGCATTTAGTCACACTAATTAGGTATTGCTTGGTAATCTTTGGTCAGCGACTTCTCTGCTTATTCTGGCCCACGAGTGTAAAAGGCCTGGCATTATAGTACAGCATCTACCTTTTCCCTAAGGTGAAAAATCTTGTGAACGAATAGTAAGTCTAATATTGCAGAAATGGCCAATGAAGTTGGTGATACTTCTTCCTAAGAGATGGAAGGAAAGCAGAAATGAATGTCTGATTGCCAGCCATGTGCCGGGCACTGTTAAGTACATAATTTGTATGTATTTTCAAATCGAACCCTTAATGAGACTACCAGCTCAGCGGTAGAGTGATTGGCTAGCGTGTTCCAGGCCCAGGGTTCCGCACCTAGCACTGCAAATGATAATGACATGGATGTTAAAAATTAATCCTTTTGGGAGGCCGAGGCAGGAAGATTACCGCAAGTTTGAGGCCAGCTATGGCTACATAGTGAGTTCAAGGCCATCCTGAAGTACATAGCGAGACCCTGTCTCCAATCAATCAATCCTTGCCCTACTTCTGCAAGATAGAGATTATAACCTTTCTTTTACAGATGAGGAAAATGGGGCTCAGAGAAACTAAGTTTTGGGGCATAGGTCACAAAGCTGATAGGAGGCCAGGATCCAAACCATGTTCAGTCTGACTTCAAATCCTGTATTTCTACTGTGTCATACTGCTGCAGAGAATTAACCTGTGGTTTTTGTTTTGTTCTGTTTTGTTTTAAGAAAATAGTGTGCAGAGAGCAAGGAGTAAAGATCAGTTGGAATGGAAACTTGATTGCTTGGTTTTGGAGGCAGTAATGTCAGGATTATCAGATTGATTTTGTGATAAAGTCCCAGAGGCAAACAGCAGGAGAAGCAGGGAGACCAGGGTCGTGTGGTTGCTGAATGGCACTGGCCTGGGAGCCTGGTGCCGAGGTGCCTGGTTTGTTTTGTCTCTCTGCATAGTTCCTCGGGCAGCTGACCTGTCGCCTTGTCTCTCTAGGGGAAAGCCCACAGCTTGAAGCCAAAGGAGAAGCTGGCAGGCAGCCCAGTTCGCTCTTCCGAGGATGCAAGCCAGCGAGTCTATCTCTATGAGGGACTCCTAGGTGAGACACGGACCAGGAAGGCCTCTTGAGTAAGGAAAGCCGGGTTCAGCCAGGGGAGAGGGTGCTGCCAAACGGTAGCTGCTTGGATGATGTGATCTCCATGCTGACGTCAGATATACATCACATTTTTAGATCCAAAGCAAGGGACCTATGGGGTCTAGAACAGGCAGTGGGTGAAAACTAGATGAGATGGGGCCTTGGCATTAATCAACAGCCGCTGTCTTTCTGTCTGCCTTTCTTTCCTTTCTTGCTGCCATGGTCCTTGTGCTCCAAACTGGCAGGAAGGGACAAAGGATCGATGTGGGACCAGTTAGAGGACGCTGCTATGGAGACCTTTTCTATAAGTAACCACCTCTGTCTGTGTGCTGTGCTCATGCTGCCTGCTGGGAGGGACTGGGCCTCTCTTGGAGGCGTCTGGGGCTGGTGGCAGGAGTACTAGATCTGGGGTAGAGGTTTGTGCTTCCTTTTGCCTGGTATTTGGAAGGACTCCCTTTTATCGGGAGTCTCCTCTGTTTTCATTTGGCATCCATGTTCTTTCAGTGTTAAATAATCCCCTAAAATGGACTTTATTCTCGCCAGGCAAAGAGCGTTCTACATTATGGGACCAAATGCAGTTCTGGGAAGATGCGTTCTTAGATGCTGTGATGTTGGAGAGAGAAGGGATGGGGATGGACCAGGGTCCCCAGGAAATGATTGACAGGTATGGGGCTTGGGACACTTATGCAGTTAGTTCCACAGCTCCCTCAGGAGAGCCGACTCATGCCTGGTCTTTTGCTTAGGTACCTGTCCCTGGGAGACCATGACCGGAAGCGCCTGGAGGATGATGAAGATCGCTTGCTGGCCACACTTCTGCACAACCTGGTCTCCTATATGCTGCTGATGAAGGTAGGACGGGGGTTCCGGATGTCCAGCTCCTGCCCATGCTGGCAGGACGAGGCTTGCTCCTCCTGCCTGAGTTCGAGGTGCTTGGGAAGCTGTCAAGGCCTCTTCCTGGGGCTCCCTTCCTGATTCTCCCTTCCTAAGGCCTCTGCTGGCCCATGCAGGATCCTTCTAACTATGGTTGCCAGGCTGTGTTTGGTCATGAACGTTGAAAGATAAATGATCATTCCATGCTATTTATTGTGAACTTTATATGGGCTTTCTTTGCCGAGTAGTTTCAGAATGTCAACAGAGCTCCCCATAAAATCCAATGAATTATTATTATTATTATTACTACTATTTTAGTACCGGGTATCGAATGCATGAACTTGTGCTTGTCAGGCAAGCGCTGTGCCGGCTGAGCTATCTCCCCAACCCCTATTGTTATTATTATTATATTTTTTCAAAGTAGTAGATTCTAAAAGCCTAGAACATTTGCTCAGAGTTTTTCAATACCAGCCCTTTATCATACAGGGTTTCCTGTAAGAAGGGCTTCCATTAGCCGGGCATGGTGGCTCACACCCGTAATCCCAGCACTCGGGAGGCTGAGACAGGAGGATCATTTCGAGTTCGAGACCAGCCTGGGCTACAAAGTGAGCTCAAGGCCAGCCTGAACCACATAGCAAGACCCTGTCTGAAAAAGACAAGGGCTGGGGATTTAGCTCAGTGGCCTAAGTGCCTGCCTGGCAAGTGCAAGGTTGCGAGTTCAATCCCCGGTACCACAATTAAAAAAAAAAATAATAAAAGAAGAGCTTCCATTGCCAAAGTAATGGTGATTTCTAGTTTGATTTGGTTGTGCTCGACTTGGTCGCAGCTGTGGAAGAAGTGCGCTGCCGAGTAGAAGAGTCGTAGTCTGAAAAGGCAGCCGTAGTTCAGGAGTGGCGGGAAGGAGGGAGCTGTTTGGAACCGGGGGTTGTGGCACACGCCTGTAATCCCAGCACACAGCAGACCGGGGAAGGAGGATCACAAGTTTGAGTCCTGCCTGGGCAGTGTAGTGAGACCCTGCTTTAAAATAAAAATTGGAAAAGGGCTGGGGATGGAGCTCAGCGTGAAGCACCTTGGGGTTCAATCTCCCAGTGTTAGAGGGAGAGGGAGAGAGAGCTGTTTTGAGGACTCTTGAGTTTCTCCTGCTGTTCTGGCCTTCCCAAGGGTGAAGGCATCCGTTAAACACAGGGAAGGCCCCACAGGCCTTCTTGGTCCGCTCCATTTTCTGTCTACTCTGTCATATTCCCACAGTGCTGGTTGACTCTGGCTGGGGAAGATAATGACCCTTAGCTCGGGTGCCCTTGGGTTGCAGTTGAGTCCCAGTGTCACCACTCTGAGTCACTGTTTCCATGCAGCTGAGGAGCCCTCAGGCAAATGCTGTGGTGTTGCTTGAGGTGGGGAGCTGGTGAGGCCCGGCAGCTCGCAGAGCCACTTCTCAGAGCCCAGGCTCTGTCCCCAGCACGCGGGCAGTGTGGCCCTCGCGACCGTACTTTGTATCTGGTGACGTGGTCTTTCGGAGTCCACTGCTCCCGGGTGGGAGGAAGCTTGCTTGACCCTCCTCTTGTCTCTGCCTCGGCCAAGAGGAGAGCAGGGCCCATCAGGACTCCCCTCGGCTTTGCAGGTGAATAAGAACGATATCCGGAAGAAGGTACGGCGCCTGATGGGGAAGTCCCACATCGGGCTTGTATACAGCCAGCAGATCAACGAGGTGCTTGACCAGCTAGCGACCCTGGTGAGCGGAGCTGGGCCCTCCCTCGGACTCCCTGCCCTGCGCTGGCTGCCAGCCTAACGCAGAGGCTGCCCCAGGGCTGTGTCGTCGTGTGGGCCAGGTTACCCTGATTGTGAGAATGAGGCTCCAGCCCTTCTCTTTCATGCTGGGAGCCTGTACTAAAAGCTTCGCCGTGATCTGTGGAGCCCTGAGGTGCTAAAAGGTGAAAACTGTTTCCATGACGACACTGAAGTGCACCCTCACCGGCTTGGTGTTTGCGCCGGTGCTGCCGGAGCAGTGGTGTGTAGCCTGCCTCGCTTCCACATGGCCTCAGTTTGAAACACCCACTTCCTTTTAAAAGTCCCAGATGAGGTGGTGAGCTCCTTACCTGTGTGAGACTCTGGTCATTGACTACATCCCTCTAATACTCTGTGTGACAAAATTGGAATTATACGTAAGACAGCATTTCTGCCACAAACCCAGGTATGGTGAGTGTTTTGAGGAAAAATGATTTGTGACAGCTTGAGTTGCAAGGTGACCCATTACCATTGTTCATGGAACACGTCATTCTTCCGTGAAAGGATGACCGACTGGCTGCGACTGTCCGGAATTGGGTATTTAGCACTTCCTCTAAAGTTAATAGTTGAGTCAGTTGTTCTAAAGAAAATACTTGATAGTATTTGTTGCCAATGAGAAGATTTAAGATTTCCAAAGTGAGAATTTTGGATTTTCAACTTTGAAACTTTGTAATATTTTAACACTTTATTAATGATATTGGTGATGATATCAGTGAATGGAATTTTTTAAACGTTGTATGAGATATGCCAATATTTGGAAGTGTTTTCCAAATACAATGATGTTACAAATTCAAGTAAGGGTAAAGATCCGTTTAAAGTGTAAAACAGACAAATGGTTTTAGTGTAACAGTAACAAATATTCACTGATTTGTTTTTAGATTCCACCTTGCAACAAATCTTTAGATTAGCTGCTACTTTTCCTGTTCTGGTAGGGTGGCAAAGAAGAATATGCATATTTATCTGAAAAAGCAATTAGAATTCTCCCTTTTCCAAATGCCTATCTGTGGAGTCAGATTTTCTTCCTGTACCTTAACCAAAGCAACAGATTGCACCACATTGAACGCAGAAACAGATGAGAGTAGCTGTTTTTCTACTGAGCTAAACATTAGAACATTATACTCTTCTTATTTTTGTTATTAGGGAAAATATATAAAATATGGTACTTATATTACCATGTAATAGTTAATGAGTTATTATTTTAAAATGAATCACTAATCTTGTTTAAAATTCTTAATTTTGATTTCTAGTATAGTAAATATAAATATGATTCCATGAACAAAAGTTCTTTGGGGTCCTCAGTATAAGAGGTGTAGGAATTGTGAGACCAAAATGTCCTTGAATGCTTCCCTGGTGGCCGTGGCCAGCAGATGAGACTGTACTAACAGAGCTGATGCAGATTTCATTGTTGAACTGGGGGTTTGGAGCCCGGAGCCATGCAGGAGAGGGATTTACAAATGGCCCTAAACATCTCTCTTTCCTCAGAATGGACGTGATCTCTCTATCCGCTCCAGTGGCAGCCGGCACATGAAGAAGCAGACGTTCGTGGTCCATGCAGGGACAGACACGAATGGAGATATCTTTTTCATGGAGGTGGGTGCTGGTTCTTTCAAAGGAATATTTGAAAAACATGAGAAGAAACTCCTGGAATTGATGCCAGAATCGTTTTCCCATTGACCTTGTTCTTTGTCATGATCATGTGTCATTAAATTGCCGGGTTACAGTTGCTGTAACAGGTGATTCCCACCATTTGGTTCATGTGTGCACTGAATAGGTGACACTGTCACATTGTCCACTAATCAGAGTGACGAGAAATGGTGTGCATTGGGAGGCATTGCCCTCACACCCGTCCTCTTCCAGTTTCCTCTCGCCTTGCCCTTCCTCCTGTAACCAACCACTTGTACTGGATTCCTTTGTACCTTCCAGTGGATTTTTATGCAAATGGTAAAATAGAAAAATAAATTCTTATATTTTCCTCTTTCTTACAGAAAGGTAGCACATTTAGGCCTATACTGTGGTTCTTTTTTTTTTTTCATTAAACATCCTCATGATCCTCTATAACAGAAAGAAAAACAAAAAGAGCTTTCTCCTTTTCGCAGCTACACATGTTCCACTGTGAGCTGTGCCATCATTTATTTAGTCAGCACGTGTGGGTCCTTTCTTGCTGTTGGTAGCGGTGCTCCCCGATCAGCCCTGTGCCTGTGTGATTTCACGCGTGTGCAGGTGCGTGGTGGGTGAGAATCCCTGGAAGTGGGACAGCTGGACCACAGAGACAATGTGTGTGTGGCTTTGCTTGGTTACCCTGCCCCTGCTGCCATTTGTTTTGTTGAAGGAACTGGCTCCTCTGCCCTCGGGAGTGTCTCACATGCTAGACTTCCTGTTTGCCGAACCTCCTTGTGTCCTTGACATGTTTCTCTGTCGCTTGTATTTCTTTTTTTATTTCTTTTTGGTACCCGGGATTGAACTCACGACCTTGCATGTGCCACGCAGGCGCTTGTGCCACTGAACTAAATCCCCAGCCACGTCACCTGTATTTCTTATAAACTAGTAGTTCGTTTGAGAGGTTTGGTCAGTGTCAGATTCAGTATTTGGGCAGAAATGCTTCCAGTGCAGCAATAAGCAGACTGCTGTCTATTCACTTCCCACGCTGCATAGGGCCATCTCTGCTGGCGGTTGTGGGCAGGTCTAACCACTGTGAAGTTCTTCATTTGTCTGTTTTGTTTTGTTTTGTTTTGTTTTGTTTTGTTTTGTTTTGCAGTCCTAGTGATTGAACCCA
>RJWT010034055.1:0-13787 GCA_004365215.1 Cuniculus paca
AGTGTGAGGGCACTGGTTTCAATCCCCAGTAACACACACACACACATACACACACACACACACACACACCCCTAAATATAACCACATCATTTTTCTTCTATTCAAAACCTTTGAAAGTTTCTCTGATATCTAAAACCTAAGAGTTAGAACACAATACATATTGTTTGAGATCCTACTTTATCAAGTTCATTCCTTGCTGGACTCTTTCAACAGTTTACATATAATACTTACTATGTCATATTGCTTAAACAATAATAAGGCTTAAGTTTTATGTCATTTTTTTCAAAAAATGTTGTGGTTAATTGTCTATTAAAACAAAACTGTTGGGTTTTTCCTACTTGCCTGATGTTGCTGTTTCTAAACTCTATGTGTGCATGTGCAAGCATACTTGTACTCTAACTTTGTATTTTATGAATAAATTGCTTTTGCAGATGACTTTTATATTTTGGGCCTTTGATGTATATTTTTTCATATTTTATAGAAAGTTTATGAATTCAAACATCCTGTAGAATAACAATATTATCATTTTCATTTACTGAAAAGATAACTACAAATATCACATTATAATATTACATTAGAGCAAGATTATAAGTTTATCACATTTTTCATTTGCTGTTGAAAAATATCACTTGCTTATATCTATAGATGTTTCTTTCCCCATGGGAGTTTTACTTTTCATGTTTATGTGGCTTTAATTTGTGTTTTGTTTATAATTTTTTCACTCATCATATCAAAAAGTATAGCATGCTGGTATGACTGATGTTCTGCCAGAGTGCACCAGGGTTATGCCTCTTGTTGCTTACGGTGTAAAGTCTTAGCATAATAAATTCATCCACACACCAAAATAAAGATTCATTTCTATGATGGGTCACAGATTACCTACCTTCCTTCCGGTTTTTGTGTTGTTCTCCTTGAGGTGCTTCTCCCTCTTAGGCTCATAGACACCTGCTCTTTGATTCTGGGAACTACTTTTCATCTTTAGCTCTTACACTAAGATTAACAAAAGTAAGCTCTTTAAATATTCGTTAATTAATCAACAGTGATCCATAGAGAATCAAAAGAGCCATGTGAGAGATGTTCACATACATGTTAGCACAGGCAGGTATACGTGTGGCTACCATGTGCATGTGTTTATATATATAAATTCACACATACACAATTTCTGTTTGCTGACCTAGCTTACAGCAGTGGAACAAACACAGCAACTTTGAAGCTGGGTTTATGAATGGCTGCAAAGAGCTTGAGTCAAAAAACCCTGTAGTTGCAGAAGTATCTTAAGGAACCGGATGTGTCTATTTTCTGCTCACTTCCTCCTGTCACTTTGTTTAGGATCTCTCATGCTGGACAAATATGTTGTCTCCAGCTCCAATTATGCAAGTCTGACATGCCCTTCCAGGTTCCATTCACAACTGCCTTCCTTCAGGGAGCCAAAAGTCTGCACCCTCAATTTTGACTATTCTTGACTCTCGTGTAACATTAAATATCTGACTGTTTTGACCATGGAAAATCACTTTCTTATTCCTTTGCCTCATAAATATGTTGTTAGTGGCCATCTTAGCACACAGCTGGGGCCCAAGGACCACTGAGGTATTTGAACAACTGGAGGCAGAGACTGTTATGTATTTTCCCTCCCAGATCTGAGAACCCACTCTATTTCACCTGTGAGTTTTACTGAATTTTTTGAGAATCTTGAAGATAATGCTCCCAATTTAAAAAAAAATATGAATGATCACATGTGTGGGCACACACACACACACACACACACCATACAGTCACATGTACCTTTAAGGTTTTATGAATCCCAGTTTACCAGACTGTAAGTTCCTTTATGTACAAAAAATATGTAGTATTTTTAAAAACTCAGCACACTGGCCAGCTGCTCAATAAATCTTATCTAAAATAAACAGAACCAAACTAAAACCTTTATTAGGCTCCATTTCCTGCATTTGTATTCCATGTGATATTTACCACAGTGTCTTAGCCATAGTAGATATTTAATAAATATTTGTTAAATTGAATTGAATTCTGCTTTCTTTGTATCCCAGGAAAACACCAATTACAGTGATATAGGTAGATAGGACTAAATAAATATTTAGACTGACTCTGCTAACACTTAATCTTATTGTTTTAACATTCTGCACACTCAAATCTACTAAATTAACTATATTAGTGTTAATAGATATACTCTTAATCTTTTTCATGAAGTGTTTAATTTTAAAGCATTTCAGTTATAAAGAAACAAAGTAGAACTCATTTCTCCTTTACAAATGTCACTATTTTCTATTTTGGGAGCAAAGTGAATAAGGACCAGGTCTGAGAATTCTAAAATAAAGCATTTCTATCAGTGAAGGGAAGGTGTGAGGCTCCCTTTTCTTCTACAATCAGCCCAAATGTCTCACCACTTAAAAAAGATTCTCTTCTGCTTGGGTAGCAATCCTGTTCTTAGCAGTTTTTTGGAATAATGAACAACCCTCTTCATAATGACAGAAGTTTGAGGCTAAAAAATAAAATAAATAATTAAAAAGGATAAGGGAGAGCTGACTGATTGGAACGACACCAAATTTTTATTTTCAATGGCATTTGTAGCTGCTAGAAGTGACACAATTTGTGTCAGTCTAGGAACTAGAGGTAACCAAACACAAATTGCAACGGACCAAATTAAAGTCAGAAGAATTGTAATTAGTTCATTAAATAAATGACATGGGGTGGAGAATTTCTGAACTTAGTGTTGAGATACAAAGCAACAAAGCATTTATTCAAGAGGAAACAATATGAAATGGGGTAAAATAAGAATAAAAGCCTTTTCCAAGAAAGCAAAGATAAGATAATAGAAAGAAACATTAAAAAAGGAAGATTCAATTAGCAAGGAAAGGGAACAGGAGAGAAATCCAAGTGGGATTTTCTAGGAAGGAAAGGGATGTGATGAGAATTTAGATCATCACCTATAAATAGGCTTCTCTTTTATGACTCCTTCATGTGATGGACAGGCTACATGGTGAGTTCTCTCATCCTTCATATGCAGTCTCACAGCACATACTTTATAAGGCAATATACGACAGTAAGCACAAAGAACTAGGTCTGGAAGGTGATGTGGGCTTCTCTCTTTCAAAAACCAAGAAGAAAAATGATAAGGAGAGAATCTGGCAACCTTTCACAAATTGTCAGGAAGGCACCAGAAGGAGGCATAAGTCTTAGTAGACAATGAAATAATTCAGAGAAATAGTATGTTCTGCTTCATCTAGCTAACCTAGGTGAGGGATAATTTTTAATTCTGTACTATAATGAACCTTCCTTCAAATAACACAGACAACCATTGTACTTGTCATTCTCACTCACAAGTGTGCCCAATCCTTAATCTTTTGTCATAGGATCAGCTCACAGCCTTTTGTTCTGATTTTCAACTTTGTAATGTAAGTCGCTAGTGGTGGTAGAAAGAGATTGAGGATAGAAAAGTGGACAGTGAGAGAGGGCAGATATTTTCCAATTAATTCTTTGGTGTATTTGTTGTGTTATCAAGATTCTTTTCCATAACATTTTGAAACACTTGAGTCAAAGAAAGTCTTTGAAATGAAATCCTATATTGCTTTATTGTATAACATAATACTGTCTCTCGGGTGTTTATTTATTTGTTAGTAGACAATTGGTAAATGCTTCTGGAACATGATTTCTTGAATATTATTGATTTTTTAAAAGAAAAATATGTTATTGGTAAAGTAAAATCAAAATAGATCCTAAAACTCTTGAGATGGGTCATGAAGATCTGTGTTCTTAGGCCTCTGTTCTCATTGGACACAGAGAACCTTAGTAACTGAGAAGAAAATAACTCACCCATGACTGAATGACCAGAACTGTAGATCTCCCTTCCTTAAAGCACTTAAAAAAAAAAGCTGTCTTTTCTTCAGTAAGATAAATATTCACAATTTTCTTCAGTCACATATCTTGAGAATTACTATCTTTTCCTTCCTTCAGGTCTAAAAGATTTGTAGAATTTTTTATTTAGCATTTTTATTATTACAAAAATTGTATTGTATTCACAAAATGTGTAAGAAATGTGTATTTCCCGTTGGCACTTTTTTTACTCTCTCTTTCTGTGATGTCAAGTTTCAAAAATAGACATGGAAATAACAATTTAATGTGATAAATTAATATACTAGTAAAAAATTAGCATTTCTCTAAATACTTTTCTTCTCTATAGAATAAAATACGTTTATTCCTAGAGTCATTCTCCAGATACAATGCCCTTGTTCTCATTGTCTAAATTTCTTTGCTGATCATGCACAAAAAAATCTTGTTTTACCCACTGCCATCTTTGACATTTTTGTCAGATTTTATGTGCTTTACATGGGGAATCTCAAATTTTTATTCCCTTACTTAACAGCTCTCAAATCTACATCCCCAACCTACAATTTGTTCTTGAATTTTAATACTACAAAAAATATCCACCTGCTTATTCAAAACATTCTTAAAGAAAGCTTCTACTCCTGGAAGCCTATTATTCCAGACCAGTTCATTCTCCCAGGCTGCATCTGACAAGGTTTTACAACTGATCTGGGTATCATTTCGAACAATTTTCTCTCCTTCACAGTTTTCTTTCCATCTGCCTTCATACAGTGACATCATGCATTATATACACGAACTACCATATATTTTATATATATGCTCATTTTTACCATCATAAACAATACTAGAGACTTCATCCTGGTGCATAAAACTATATACTTTTGCTCACTATGTGATTATCTCTGAGTCCAATTTCACAGGGTTGATTAAAATAGGGTCAGTTATTACTTACACATGTTGAGGGTTGCACTACAGGAGAGTAACCTTGAAGGTTTTGAAAGCAAATCTTCTAAGATGGGTGTGAAGCATGCTTCATTTTGTCCTGGAGAGTCACGTTATCTTTATTATACTTGGCATCGTCACTGTTTTTGCTCTAGAGGAAGATACTACTATCTTTCAAGTCAGTAAGCAAGTTTCCTGTTTGTTTCAGATGAAGGCATCATTTATTTCTTTGCTAGGTGTGGTGATGCATGCTTATAATCCCAGCACTCTGGGAGAATGGAGCATAAAGATCATGAATTCAAGTTCGGTCTAGGCAATTTAGTGATTTAGCAAGACCCTGTCTCAAATTTTTAGAAGGCTGGAAACATAGCTTAATACAAAGTTCCTGAGTTCACAATACCACACACATACACACACACACACACACACACACAAATGTAGTGATGGTGTTTCTTTAAACATCCTAAGGTATTCTTATTTGTACTGGTCAGAGGAAAGTCATGGCACTCTTGGAAAGGAAATAGGGTCATGTCTAGCTTCCACACATGGCAGAGTCTTTAAGTGTAAACTTACCTTCTGTGGAAAAAAAAGTGCTGTTGATAATTGTTGCACCCCACCAAAGGTACCAACATCAATGGAGATATTGTTTTACAGTAATCAAAATGAACTGTTGTCTCCTATTGGCTGGTAGTTCTGTTTGAACTCCTGCTCATAGTCCTTTTTGAATTATTGAGTCCAGCTCTCAAGCAATCTCTCCAACCTGTCTTGCTTATTCACAACACCAACCAGATGATACTCATCTATGGTAACAGATAATGGTAGTTATAAGGATGGAAAAAGACAAAGCACACCATAGAAATGTTTTGTAGGAGATAAATAAGAGATCAGCTGAACTTTCTGATAGATTTATCAATAAGAATCCAGGTAAGAGCAATCAAATTGTGGACAGGCCTTCCTGGTTGGGCATGACAGACCTAGAAATTAGTTTCACTTAATGTGCTTGTAATAGCTTGAAGGACTCACAGAAGGGCTTCATGAAGGCAGCTACAGTGTGACTGAAATACAGAAATTATGAACATCTCTTTCTGGGCAGAGATGTTATCTTCCTTCCACCATCACAAAATAGTGTGTAACTATAACTTCACCTTTGCTTCGATACTCTTATACTCATATCCATACTTTTCATACAAAAGGGTCAAGCAGAAAAGAAACAGATTTTTAATAAACTATTCCAAACCCATCATATGTCCCAATTTGACCCATTTTGAGCCCCACCAGGGAATTTTTCAATCTGTGCATTCAAGTGAGTGGTTCTTATTTTTATGTTCTCAGGCCATGTCAATGCAATGAGGTACTCTAGATGGTTAACCAGAATTAAGTTTTAATTAACTAGATTCTTTTTTGATTAGAGGCCAGGAAGGTGTACTGGCAAGCCTTCCTGGGATTGCTTTTAGAATAAGAGAAGATTCATTATTCTGAATCCATCAGATTTCTCAGTTGTCTAAATCATTCTGGGTAAATTGTTCTCTCTCCTTTTGTACTTCTTGATCACCATCCAGAAATGGCCCAGGGAAAATGATCCATCTCCACAGAAAACCATATTCAGTGGCCCAACTCTTTCACCAAAGAGTTTGGATATGAAGGAGGTGAGACAGGCAGAGTTAGAAAGCTCTTGAAATCTGTATTTTATCGGGCTACTACAACACCCAGTGATACCAGATGGCTATGCATGGTATGATATATAGAAGATCATAAACAATTTTGGTTATTAATAAATTAATTCAGTGGTTGTTGTGATAAAGGTGCATGACTGCCAAACTGTAAAAGAGGCACCTACTAATGGCCAGAGCAAGGTGATTAGCCTGGAACAGCTCTATTGGAAAAAGTATTAAAGGTGGGAAGGCACCGTAGTGAACCCAGAGAGGGGATTAAAGGTCAGATCTGGGCAAAATGCTAGGAAAGGATAGATGACATATTCTTTGCTTTCCTCCCTTCCTCCAATGAGATAAGTGTGTCATCTTTTGGGAGGAGACACAATCAAGTTTGGGATGTGTAGTAAACCTTCTCAGCAGAATATGAACTGCTTTACATTGTGCTCATTCTATGATGGTAGACATACTGTCTTGCTTGATACAAGGATGGATCTAGACAGTGATGTCTGCTTAAGGGAAGAGTTGGCAACAACCAAGGTTCCATTGATGCATCTATCTTTGAGGCTACTTCCTGAGTTTTGGCCCACGACACTGGTCCATAATCTTTCTTCTCAGATTTTCTTTGTCAGTATCCTATACTCATCACCAAACTCTTATGAACTGTGAAAGGTTTGAGGTTATATTCCATTAAGGAGTTAACAAGTTATCCTGATGTAGGTTTATGGGTGATTGGAGCAGATAGGAAACTTTTTGTCAGAAGCAAAGAACTTCATTACTCTGGCATGAAAAGTAGTATATATTTTTCTGGACCCATGAGCCCTAACTTTCAGAAAGCAAAACACATAATGGTGCGTTGTGCTCCAGACAATGAACTCTCATGCTGAGCACCTAACTCTTTCAGAATGGGCAGTAAACATACCTGATATGTCCTATAGAAAGACATTACCTTTATTTTACTGGACAATGGGCAAATCTGTCTCTTTGGGGAAAGATACTATCTCTATATTTCAAGACTGCTTGATATACAAACATCCTTCAAAATATAATGTGAAACATAGGTCTCTGCTCATAGAGATTTTCTCTTCTCGTTTTCCTCCTAACAAATTTCACCACAACGCAAGAGCCAGGTGCCTGACTGAATAATTCCAATTGTTTAGATCTATCTTGCCTCAAAGTTAACATAATACTTAGGTTGTTTTTAATTATAAAAGCAATAAAAAAGGATTTTAAAACAAGATAATAGGAGAATAACAATAATTAATATTGTTTATTGTTATCTTTAGAGTAGTTACTTGGGGTACAGATATAGGCATGAGATATTGTCCAAACAATATTAGCACGAATTTTCTTTTCAATAAATTAGCAATGTATCTAACTTAGCTATCTTGTATGTATATATATATACTTTTTTTTTCCTTTTCCCTTCCTTTGTTTCCCCTTTCCCTATCACAGTTTCCCTTTATTTTGAACAGCTTCTTTCCAATTCACAATATCTATCGTACATTTTGGGTCCTATGTACTTGCTCAGCTTCTCACACTACTGAGACAATATGATGTTTACATATGTGGGTCTGTTTTATTTCACTTGTGAGTATGATTTCCAGTTGTATCCATTTACCTACAAAAATCTCAAGTTTATCCTTGGTGGCTGAGTAGTATTCTATTACACACAAAAAATCTTTTTTATCCATTCCTTGATTGATGAACATTTGGGTTGTTTCCAAGATTTAGCTATTGCAAATTGTGTTGCTAAAAATGGGGGGATATATATATATATATATATTGCTGGGGTATGATGTTTTTAATTCTTCTGGGAAGATGCCCAGAGGATTCATATCTAGAACATATAAAGAACGGAAAAAAAAATTTGACCCTCCCAAATTCAAAAATTCAATCCAAAAATGGGCATCTGAGATGAATACACACTTCTTAGATGAAGAAATACAAATGACAAATATATGAAAAAATGTTCAACGTCATTGGCCATCTGAGAGATGCAAAAAAACCCAACACTGAACAAACTGCAGAAAGAATGGCTACCATCAAGAAATAAATTAATAACAAATGCTGGAGGGGCTCTGGGGAAAAAGGAACACAGCACTTAGATTATTTCCTTTCAGAATTACTGTTATATTGGGATATACTTCACTGCAAAAATCAAAGCATTCAGAGTGAATATCATAAAACCTGAATCTTTACTGTCTTTCCTAATTTAACTTTTTTAAACTCTCCTCTTAACCTTTTCATAGAAAATATTGCTTATTTGATAGATTATATGCCTAAAAATTTAAATATTATATTATCTAATGAAGAGATGTTAATTTAGTTTGTTAAGCGTTTTACTCGGGGTGTTTTTGTTTTTGTTTTTGTGTTTGTTTTTGCTTTGCTTTGCTTTCTTATTTTTCTTGAAACAAGAGTTTGTTATGGACAGGGATTTAGCTCAGTGGCGCAAGTGCCTTTCTGGCAAGCGCGAGGTCATGATTTCATTTCTGGTGTCGCAAAAAAAAAAAAAAAAAAAAAAAAAGAAAAAGAAAAAAGTTTGCTACGTTGTCCAGGCTACACGTAAACTTTCTGTGTGTCCCAGGCAATCTTCATGGCCCAATTTCCCCAGAACAGGCATGCACCACCAGTATGTTTAGAATATGATTGGGGAAAATTTTTTTTTCCCACAAAACAATTTAAAAACCTAGAAAAACATATAGCAAGTACTCAAATGCAGATAGATGGAATGTTGTTAAGATTAAGAGTAAATGAAGGATTTAGTATTTGCCATTTCCCGCTAACCTGACAACTCCTTTATGGCATAAAGTTGTGGAGTGAAGAGTCTGCCTTGTATCCTGTTCAGGCGATTAAGATTTTACACGGGATATAGGATTTTATTCCAAAAACCCTATCTATCTCTTTCTATACGAGAGAGAGAGAGAGAGAGAGAGAGAGAGAGAGAGAGACAGAGACAGAGACAGAGACAGAGACAGAGACAGAGAGACAGAGAGAGACAGACAGAGACAGACAGAGAGAAAGAGAGAGACAGACAGAGAGAGACAGAGAGACAGAGAAAATGGAAAACCAGGATTTTGGTGAAAGAGCAAAGTAAATGCTAAGATATCTATAGAAGAAGAATATTCTAATATTTTCATTTGATTCATCCCACTGGGGTGCATTTAAACAGTTCTAGCTCATGACAGGAAACATGAGAAGTCTGGCAATTATATACCTATCTTTCTGACAACACATGGTCACAAAAATATTGTTTATAAAATAAAAAATTGAGGCCAAGTTTCTTCTCATCATTCTAAAGGTATAAAAAGATTTAAAAAGATCCTAAGTAGACATCGTAATATCAACTATTTTTTCAAGCTACCCACAGGAATGTTTATCTATTTACAGAGTACAAAGACTGTAGAATAACCTTTATTGCAGTCTTTTAAAGAAGTGTTACCATTTCTGTAGAGTACATATGTATTTAGAAATACTGGAAGAACAAAATAGCATTTACTGACAGTGGGATGGAAGAAATTACACTTTGCACTCTAGAATTTGTTTTTTTCACCCTGGAATTCAAGGGGTATGAAAGGTGATGCTTATAATGTATCCTTTAAAGTTATATAGTTTTAAGTGTTATAGTGACAAATAATTTTCCAGATCCCTATCAAGGAAAGGCAAAAGTATAAATGGATTTCCTATGTACAGTTCTACCCTAAGACAGGCATTGTCCTCTTTGCATGAAGAAACCACTAGATTATTCACAGAGTTTACCTAAGTTCCAAAGAGAAAGTCTGTGTTGCATAGGTGATCTCATCTATCACTCTTTGTGCTGTCTCTGGTCTCAGTTGTTCTCTGCTTTCAAGAAGACCTCTGGCAGGAGAGAAATGATCAAGGCAAGTTGAGAGCTAGAGTATTTCTAATTGTTTGTATATGCTTTCTCACCTGGCTTTCTGCAAAGCTCTAATAACAGGAAAAGGTGGTATTGGCTTGTTAATAATTAATAGCACCTAGTGCAAATGAAGCACTTCTGTCATAGGGCTTCATCAGTAAGGTCATGGGACAATAGGAGTTGCGGGTTCTGTAAGCATGAGTGGTATTTGCATATGTCAGAACAGAGCGCGTGTGCTAACAGCACAAACACTTCACATCTGCTTCTGTTTACTCCCATGCTAACACCCCAAAGTGCAGCAGTCCTATGTTAATTGCTCAGTTACATACTGACTGTTGATGTGTTCTCCACAGAGCTTTTCATAAGTGCACTGTTGCAAATAAACTGCTAATGACTTTGCTTATTCCTGCCACCCTTTTAAGGAAATCTACAGCATACACACAGATTAATGATTCCTCTATTTAGCAGAGTGTCTTGTGACTAGGCTTGCATAGCAGCAGTATCGATTAAGTAGCAATTATCTGCAAAGTGCAAAAAAAGAGAGGGAAAATATAAATAAGTAATGAGAATGATGCCAAAATATCTCAGAACAAGTAGAACTAAACCCTAAGGCAAGGGCAGCGACTAGTGAATATGTTTCCCATCTTGTACCTGAAATCAATGAGGCACCCACAAGAACTGGGACAAGATGAATCATGAAGTTCATGGGTGGCTTTTTAAATTTTTATTTTCAAGATGACCACTGCTTTGACAAATGAAGGATACCCTTACTAAGAGCTGAATACCCTTATCAAGCAGGTTACTCAATCAAAACAAAACTGGCCCCACAAAGTTTTAAAAAGAGCTAAATAGCCTTATCAAGAGGATTACAAAAACAGAACAAAACCGGCCCTATAAATGTTAATTTTATGAAAGAAAAAGATAAAAATGTACAAAATTTCTTTTTTGTCTCAGTATCAGAGTTATCACAGAATCTGTTTATCTCTCTTTTTTTTCAGTTTATCTCTCTATTCTTGTCAAGCAATAGCCATATCAGTACCTCAAAAGACTTACCTGAAAAACTCTGCATTATTTGGCTATAAAAGAAAAGACTGGTGGCTATGAGAACATGAAGGTGTGCAAATTGGTTCATGCATTCATGACATTTCACCAACTCTGTTTTTATTTGCTAATCTTGACTTATAACAGCCAGATAGATACTTTATGCTTAGATTTCCCTCAGAAGATACTCAAAAAAAGCAGAAAATATGACACACTCAGAGAATATGTGGTCAGCAAAGGACAGAGATGGTAGCTCTGGTCTTTGTCAGTTAAGACAGTTCTCTTGTTCTCTTCCACATGGCTTTGTTCTGTAAACATGTTTTACGGGAGTAAGTCTAATCTTATTTTAGCCAATACAGTTCGCATTATAATTGTCTCTTTTCATATATATGGATGTATATATGTATATGTGTATGTATGTGTGCCTGCTTTTGCTGCCAGCATATACAGTCGTTCACCTCCTAAGGTGATATTAATCTCACCTGTAACTCTTCGGGGGTGTTTACCTTGGAAGAAGAATTAGCTTTTTTAGCTGAAATACAGCGGAATAGTTTCCACTTACCTTTGAGTACCTGTCTCAACAGAGTATCAGCTTTGAGCTTATACAGTTGTACAAGGAATCTTCCTATTCCCATTACAGCTGGAGTTAAAGGTTAAAAAAAAATAATAACCTATAGATTAACTCTAATGGGTAAATGGATCTACAACCGGTATCATAGAACATAACATGAAATGAGTTTGTAACTGGACTCTCAACTCAGCACTAGATCTCTTGTGGGAACAGTTTCCTTTAGAATGAGTACAAAAGTTATATTTGTGCAATTTCTTTTCCTTTTTCCAGTGATTTTATCAATTTCTCTTTTAAACTGAATGCTTCCTGAGAGTAGAGAGAGACTAATCAAGACTAACAGGATATGGTAAGAAGAAAGGTGAAGAAATAAAGCAATATCTGAAAGAGGGCTGAGCTATTTTGTAATGTTTTCTGAAAACAAATGTCTGCTCCCTTTTGAATAGAAATTCAAACTCTTCTGTTAAAAACAGTTTAAACTGTTGTATACTAACAAGAACACAGGAGAAACTAAGTCTAATAGCATCCTTGAGAAATACAGAAACACTATGATTTCGATAGATTTGTGATGGTCGAATGAGGTTATTTAGATTTTATATAATTTGGAATTAAATGTGGTACATGTTCCTGGGGGGGAAAATGTAAGAAAAAAGGTTAGGAAAAACTCATAATTTTTGCTAAAATAAACAGAGACATTATAGTTTAGAATACAAACTTTGTATGTTTAAACTAGCAAAACACAGCCTGTTAAGAAGTATCATAAATAAAAATGTCTCTTTAGTCTAAGACCTCATATCCTACAGGACTCTGTCTTCTTTCTTAGTGATTCAGGGTAAACTGGTGGGAAAATTTAGGAAACACTGCAGTGGTTTGTGACGTGTGTGGTTAGGTATTTCCTGTAAAGAGTCTAAACGTGCCCACTTTGTTATTCTAGTGCCTGCCCTTGAATTTTCCCTCTCAACTTGCAACATATGGAGTTGAAAGCTATGTGAGAATTGTGCATTTTAGTTGTGCTACCAAGGGTATGCAACAGGATGTTACAACTGAACTATTTCTGACTCTTTTGGCTAAAGCCCCAAGACAATATTTGCCAACTATTCCACATTTTAAAGTTGGACCACCTATGTAGGACTTGCGAGGAAATAGCGGAAATAGAGAAAAGAACCCACAGTGCCCCTTTCCCCTGCAGGTAACAACCTACAGCAGCCAACTATGAAGGGAAGGGGAGACTCTAACTGTAGGTGAAGTTTGATACTAGCCCAAAAGGGTATTTTAATGGCTAAAATGAGGCTGTCTCCTTGTGACTAGGTGTAAATGGACAATTTTTAAAAAGTATGTTGGTGGTCAAAAAATTGTGGGATTTCCTCTCAATTTCATCTCAATAACAGAAAGAATAACCCTACGAAGTTGGTTTGAGTGCAGTGGTGCAAAATATCTAAAAAAATTTATTCATGTAGCTGTGATTGAGTCAAAAATCAGGAAAAAAAGCTACAAAAGTAAGCATTCGAAGATTTGTATTAATCCTTTTTTTCCTGCTTATTTGTTTTAAGTGTCTAGGATGCTTACACTGATGAAAAAAAATGAACTTCTCCCAAATCAGGACTTTTGTTTTCCTTTTTATAACTGGATTCTGTACTTACCTACGTTATAAGGTGTATTGAAATTCTTATTGTTGTTAGTATTGACTTTCGTTGTACTTTACAAGCTTTAAAATATTGGGATGGTATTTAGTATCATCTTTTATAAATTCTATAGTCTGCCACTTGATGATAGAATGATTTTCTAATTCCATTGAAATTTTTTGGTAATTTAAAAAAATTCAAAGGCTAAATAGAGAAAGTGAAATTCTTTGGTAACAAAAATAATAAAT
>RJWT010034056.1:0-13767 GCA_004365215.1 Cuniculus paca
ATTTAGTTTCCAAAGAAATATGCAAACCTTGGAATCAGAAACTTGATGTTTGGATCAACAGAAGAAAGAATTATCCTTGAATCATATATATTTTCATGACATACAAAAGTAAGTACAAAACTAGCAAATAGTAAAGTATGATCAAAATGTTAATGTATGAATCCAAGTAATATTTTGATTTCTTTTCAGATATTACACAATATGAATAGTTTTACTAATTGTAAATACATTAAAATGTAATTTTGTGTCTTTTGTGGATATTTGCTACTATTTTTGAATATATGGCATCCAATCTTCACCTTTGGAGAGTCTTCCCAGACATGGTCCTCCCCCCACTGTGTGGTTGAAAACATGACATTTTTGTTTCATAGTATCTGATACATCAAGGTACTGCCCCTCAGCAACCAGAAACCTTGGGTTGAATCAGAAATTGGTGAATTGATGTTGCAGAAACTGCATAAAATTCTTGCAGAGGAGATGGTAATAAAGTTGTTGGAACAGTTACACCTAATTTCCTGAAAGGCAGTAGGTGTGATTTTGGGCTGTGTTGAGACTCCAGTCTGATATAGCTGGAAATGCAGGTGAGCTATTTGCATCCAATGGCAGAAGCATGGTGTTTTCCTTCGAACAAGTCTATCACCTTCCAGGTTGTGCTGCTTCTCAGCCTTGTTTTTTCATCTCCAGTGATTTTTTTTATTTAAATAAATTTGTATTCAAGAATTATTCAGAGTTTGTACTATTGATTGTAGCTAACATACAAGCTGATTCAGTATCCTGCTCTTACATTAAAATCATATTACAGGCAAATGTTTATATATTTCTGATATAGTTAAAATTATGCAATAATGTTCAGTCATATCAATTATACTTTGATAGGTGTAGCTATTATCCTATTGTCAGTCATGGTTGCTATTTCTTTATTTAAAATTTTTTATTTTATGAAAACATAAAATAAAATAATAGTAAAATAAAAAGAGGATAAAAATAATTATTGCACTGTATACTATTATCTTCAAATTAGTTACTCAGAGTATAAGACATAAGCCAAGAAGATTCTTACAGAAAAGAAACAAATATTTGTTATTTCAGTGCTTATAGTATTCTTGTGTATTTTTTATGGTCACTAGAAGGAATATATTTACTAGGTTAAGAAGCATTACATATATATGTCTTATCACAGTACTCCTTTGAAAGTTTATAACAATTTATTATGTTGCCAACAGTGTGTAGAAGGGAGAATTTCATCGAATTTGTAGATAGATGCCTGAGATATCATCAGTGAAACACAGCTTTATATTTTCCCTCTGTGTACAATTCTACCTGTGACCATCTACATTTGTAGGCCTTATTTAACTGGCTAACCAATTGCTTCATGATATGATAGGCTGATATTAAAAACTAAGTTGCCTGGGGCTGGTGGTCTGAGCATCTATAGGGAGGATAACAGCATGCAATACTGCAAATATGGGAGATTTTCTTCTATCTTGTTTTTGAAATTCAATATTGTTCACGCTGTTTTGTTTTGTTCTGATTGTTTTGCTTCATTCAATATTCGGTTTTGATTGGTTTCAGTTTGTTTTGTTTTGGTTTGATTTTGCTATATCTGATGGAATGGACAACTGTTGCAAAGAAAATAAGATAAACTATGGTAGCCATTGTTGTTTTCCTATTATCCTGCTTTGAAGTTCTATACCAATATCACTGCTTTGTTTTGATTGGATTTATTCTGTTTTGTTTTGTTGGCTTTTATTATCTTTAAAACAATAAAAACTAAGTTGGAACACATATCCTTTAATCTTTCAATTCCAGAACTCTTAGCTATGAATTATTTGTCTTCTTTCTAGGAAACCATCACTGAACCAAATGCCAAATTAAAAACCAGATTTGCTCTAAATTTTTTCTGTTAAGGACTAGGTTAGCTACTGACCATTTTTTGGTGTTACAAGTCATGGGCATGAGAGAAGTGAAGACAACTTCATCTTAGTCCTTACAGGAAAAGAAATTTTGATCTTACTGTTAAAAACTATTTGGTACATCAGTGAACAGAAACTCTATGGCTGCATATGTCAGCACATTCACCAAGAATTTCCTCCTCAGACAGACCATACTTTAGGAAATTAGGTACCCTAATATGAAAGAAGCAGCAAATAGGGTAAATATATTTGCCTCTATCAGTCATTTCCTCAGTGTGTATGCTTCTTTCTTTCTCTGAGTCCCAGATTTCTCTTGGTGGGCTCTAGGATGAGTGGGCTACAGGACCTAAGTCTCTAGGACCAAAGCCCCCTCTAAGATTTGAAGAGGCAGTCATTTTGCAGTATTCATTAAAAAATCTACTTTTACCATCAAATATTTCCTCATACTTATTGGTTCAGGTTGCATCTATGTGGTATCTAAGCAGCTTTTGTTATATAATACAAAAAAGTTTTATCAGAAGATTTTAAATAATGTAGCACATCTATCTCTCTATGGTACTTGGTAGTTTTTGTTTTCGTAGTCACTGATGCGTGGGTGAATGCATAAAGCATAACTCCAGTCACCAAGCATAGGTTAATATTTGTGTATTGCATTGGTTATGCACATGTATTCTGAATCACACGACCCAGGGTGGAATTCTGTTATTAATTAAATAACCTTAGATGACTTTTTAACCTCTCAAGACTTGTTTTTTCATAAGCACAAAATGGGATTATAATAATGCAAATCTCAGTAAGTAGCTTAGAATATCAAATAAGATTACTTATGTAAAAGATCGCATTTCATATGTAGTAGAAATGCAATGATTTCAGTTATTTATCCAAAAATCTGTAAGAAACTGCACTTAAAAGCCAAGTTAGACTTTCCACCTGATGGAAATAGTTGGAGAATTAAGTTATTAAGGGATTTTTCTTAAAAAACATTTCTTTCTACTAGGATGAATACCAGACATGTCTGTATATTAGCATAAGTGCATATTCCTTACTTCTGTCTTACTTTGTGTCCTAAGAATAAAAACTTAATAAGAAAGTTATTGACATTAAAAAGTTTTACTACTGACTTTGTATTTCCTTTAGTTGCTAAAAGCAATTCACCTAATTACCTATTTAGCTTCTATGAGTTGTTAGAAAGTCATTCAGTTAATCAATTTTACAATTTTTCACTGAGTACTCACTATGTTCCATCTTCACAGCTAGGTACTGTGGCAATAACTAAGGTATAAATTGGAAATTCAACTTTTTTCTTGACCTAGGGTGTACTTATTAACATGAATAAGTAGTAGGTAACCAACCTCAGATTTTCAGAACCTCAGAGAGCTCTTATCTACAGAAGCAGGATGTCAGAATAGGGTGTCACATGCTCTTCCAAAGAAAACTAAATCCTACCGGGAAATTTTCTTTATGTGACCCAGCTGCCTTGAGGGAAAAAAAAAAAAAAAAAAAAAAGCAAAACAGACAAAAAACCCAAAATCTTCCACTAGTAATTTGAGATACAGATAGAATAAACAATAGAATGGAACAATCTAATGATAATATTAAGGCAAAAATGTAAGTACATTACAGAGAGCATGCAATGGTGTCTAGACCTACTAAGTCATTCCTTGTATTGCATTTTGAAAGTTTTTGTTAAGGGTGAATAAAGAGGGATAGAAACAAAGAGACTGCTTTCTCCTTTCCTTCTCGTAGAAAGTTTCTGCAGGTGTCAGGGACCTAAGATGCCTCTCCAGGGACAAGAAAAGCCCGGTCTTTAGTTACACAATGCAGAGATATGTTCAAAGTCATGAGTGTAACAATCTGAGGCAAGGTTTCATATGGGCAAGCTCAAGTCTTCAACTGAAGCATCCTTATTTCTGAATCTAAGGATCACTTCATTAAAGTGGGTGTAGGTGGGGACAAGGAAAGGTTTGACTTTGAATTTAAGAAAGCAAATCGGAAACTGAGTCTCAGAGGCAAAATTAACTGGCACATTGTCTTTAGCCATCCTCCTGCTGTTTTGCTGGTTTGACCTTCACACAATACAAATCTTGTTCTGTAGCTTTCCTACTTAAAACTTAGTACCAACTCCTTAGTATGACCTATAAGTACCACCATACTTAGTTTGTCCTTCATTAGCCTAAACTCTCTCTGTGGATTTATCACATTGACCTGTTTAATAGTAATAGTTAACCTTACTGAACACTTAGTATAGTGTTTTGCTACGTGCTTTATATTTTTCATGGCAAAGTATGAATGGTGTACTACAAAGTGGGATGTTCATGGTTGTAAAATCAGATCAGGATTTCAGGAAGAGAAATGTCCTGATTTTTGCTCACACAGTCAGTTAATACTGAAATTGTGATTCTATGACATGAAAGTTCTGCTGGATGGCCCCATCCTAGACAGTGAAAACTGAGGGATCAGGGAGTACAGACATCACTCTGCTATTTGATGCCTTTGCATTTTGCTCATTGTGAAGGGCTATTGCTTTCCTCTTAGTTGGGAAGCAGGTACTGTTGCAAGTGTCCTGTCATCCACAGCTTCTGCTTTGAAGCTGGCCCTCAGGGTCATTTATTTCCAGGTAATAGCAAGGATTCCTGCCTCGTGTACCCTGTGTTCTTAGCTGCATAGGACTCTGTCTTGGCTTCAGTCGCAATCTCATCATCTGTTACTCATCAGGCCGTGCACTTGCGATCAGGCTTCTTCCTGGCAGAGTTTGTCCCACCTGAGTTTGTATCTCTAGCTTCTCATAAAGTGGATAATTAATGGGTGTTGAATGAACATAAAAGGCTGGCATAAGAAGTCAAATGCTCTAGTTCTTGATTGGAATCCTAGAGAGTGGTTAAGCACTTTAAAATAAACACTGCTGTTCTCCTTAGAGCTTTTTCAGAGGGCCTTTGAAATTTGTAATCTCCTTCAGTATATCAAAAATAAAATTTTCTCAAATTTTTCAATAAAACTTTCTTGCATGAAGAACTTTCAGCATTGAACGTCAACCTGGAAAATTCTATGAGATGAAAACTGGCCTCATCACAAAGACAAGGGTGACACAAAAAGCACCAAGCTACAGGACTCCATGCTCTTGTTGGTGGTGGATGTGGCAACTGAGAAAGAAAAACAGCACAGTTTAGATTTGAGAGCCTGATTGGTGCTGCAGGTGCTTCTGGAAGCCAGATCCTTGGACAATGCCTCACATTTACTCCCTCTTCCATCTCACCTGATTGTTGGGCCCCCTTTCAACTTCAGTCCTTGAGTGTGACATATTGAGGTCTCATTCTGTCATTGGTTTTAGTTGGCCAGTTTCGGTCCAGTGTTAGAAAGCGTTCATTGAAAAAGGAGGTTCTGGAGTCAGATTTCATCAGTTTGAGCCTTAGTTCCTGCTCTCTATCTTATTGAATGCTCTCAATCATCTTGTGGGAGAGCCATTATTTTCTCTTTACAAAGGAGGAAACAGAGGTTTGAAATTCCCCTCCTCAAGTCCCCTACCAGAAGGGATCTGTGGTAGGAGTGATCAAGTCTGTTGAAGCCCATAGTTCAGGCTCTTGGTTCTAGAACTGCACTGGTGGTAACACGCAGTTGCTGACTCAAGTCCATTTACTTCAGAAGAACAAGACGGGTCCTGTTAAAAATGACTCATGTTTCCTCTGGAAATTTTCATAAGGAACATAGTTAAGAATTATATAGACTCTCATGAGAAAGCTGGATAACACTGTCAAAAGTGGAATTTAACTAGTTGATATTAAATTTCTTAAACAACTTTTGCTAAGGAAGTCATTACACGTCTAAAGCTTTTAGCTTTTAATACTAAATAGCCATTATAAAAAATTTTAAAATATATTTTATTCTGACATACTAATGGAATTTTTGATTAATTTAAGATTTAAATGATATTTCTGTTTGGAGGCAAAATAGTGGTTTAATCTTCTTTCCCTCCAGAATCTTACTCTATTTTCAGACTTCTCTCACATAAAAATAAATTTCCTTTATATTTTCTTTTTATAATAAGAGGCAGACATCTTGTCTTAATGTTATTTTTACATAATAAACATTTATTCTTTCAACAAATTCGTTTCCTTAAGAGTACTCTTATTAGGATGACATTAATCTTACAAATACACTTGACTTTGCTTCGAACTTATACATAACATGAAGGTTTAATTCATAGTCAAATGAATTAAGAAACTACATTCTTTTATAAATCTCATACTAATTAATGCCCTTTGACCTGTTCATTTTTTTATATTCATTCTTTTTTCTGATGCCAGAGTTCATGGAAGCACTTATATTTTATTATTCATTTCAAGGCATTTAGTCAAAGAGTTATACAAAAATGTAGAAGTTTTGGAAACTGTCTAATAGTTCAACACATATAAGGTTCTGCATTCTAAGGATATTATTGACTTCACAATAATTAAAAACTGGTTCACCCAGAACCATATAATGTGGTTTTTATGAATTTATGAAGTGAGGTGAATAATTCTTTCATAGTTTTAATTTGCAATTCTCTAAGACAAATTTAAAAATATTGGGATAAATTGAAGAATTAATTTTTTGAAATAACTCCTATACATTTAATTTATTCTGTCTTTTTAATAATCATTATCTGAGATTTCTCTTATTTTTACTTTATGGGAATAAATGTGACTCTGTGAAGGCAGTGACGCTTAGAGTGAGCAAATGATTTTCCAGGTTGATAGAAGGAGGCATTATCATCAGAGATGCCAGAGTATGTCAAGAGGTGAGCCTAGGGCACATGGTAAAAACCAGGGAAGGACACTTGACTTGAGCACGGGTGAGTGGCTGTGGTCTGAACTGAGGATGGTGAGGAGGCCAAGGCAGTACATACAGGGTTGCTAAGAAATGCTAAGGATGTGGGGGGTTATCTAGTGTGTTTTGGAAAGCCTTCTTTCATTGCAGTATATGAATGGCACGAAAAGAGTATTGCAACAGTTCTGAACAGGCGATGATGGTGCTGCCTTAGGTGTTGACAGGCTGATGGAGAGTTAAGGGTTTGAGTGAAGCAGGAAGATAAAAATTAGATTACAGTGAGGGAACATGAGAAGGAGAAAGGAGTTAGACATGGTTCTTGGATTTCAGACTTGCCTGACTGAGTAGAACATGACACTGTTCCTTAAGATGCAAAACTCTAGAAGAACAGTTGGTAGGGACAGTTGGTGAATTCATTCTTATTTCTGAAGTGTGTTTGAGAAGTAGTAAAATTTGAGAGAAACAACAAAAATGTAACAGGAGATGGGCTTATATTCTCAATCCCCTGGTTTCATAAAATTTCACAATGCTGTTTTTAAACCATTATCTAAAGGCATAAATCTCTCACACATAAATGGTATAAACATAGATATTCACGAATCGAGATATGGATAATAAATTAAAGCAGATTGGCTAAATTTACATTTTTGGTTGTTATATAGTACAGCATTTCTCAAAATGTGACTTGGAGTACCTTTGTCAAATGCCTCTCTGCATCTTACCTGCATGTCAGTGGTCTTCATGTCTTCTTGCACGTCTAGTGCCTGCGGTATGGTCTTATGCAGAAGGTGAAGGCTCAGGTCATGTTTGTCTTCCAGCTCTTTCAGTTGCTGCTAGAAGCTTTCAAACATCACTTACCCTCTGTGTGACTTACTTTCTTCTTCTTTAAGATATAGATTATAATGTCAAAGCATTAGGGTTGTTTGAGAGTTATATATGTTCATTCTTATTTTAAACTCTACTAATATTCTGCATGATAAATAATGAATGTGAAACAAAACAAAAACGTAAATTATGAACGTTAGCTAACATTTTATCTCAGGAACATGTTAAAATACAATCTCTAGATCCTGGGCCAGGATTCTTTTGCATGCCATATTGTAGGATAGATGATGCACATTTGTGTGTAGGTTTGTTTGAGTTTCAGTATAAAGGTTGAGAATGAGACATCATTGTTCACTTCTCACCAGGCAGCATCAGCACCATCTTATGATTCTAATCCCTGGGTCTTAGAAATGAATTCAAAACGACAAACTGGGTCTACAGCCTAGCAAACCCTTTTATATTTTAAAGTAAGCACCCCAGGGTATGGGTATGCTGATGCCCAACCAGGTCTGAAAACACTATATTAGATGATTCCTTTAATGTTTGCTTTATTATTAGATTTTTTAAAATACAGAGTTAGCTGCATTAAATGTGTATTTGTGCAAAGCAGAGCTTTTGTGCTGCGTCTTGGCTGTTCATCTAGTGAGTGCATTTCCAGTCAGGTGTATGTGTGTCTGGTTTTGCTCAGTGGAATGTGGGAGGAGCCAGAGCCAGGCTGCAAGTTATCCTGCCCCATTGATCTTTTTCCCATTTGGCTCAGTGGATGTGGGTCACAGCCAGGCACTACAGTATTTCCATAAAGTGAAAGGAATTCAGGTTTCCTTGAAAAGCACAAAAAATTAATAATCTGTTACATGAACAAGAAATAAATATTCAGTGTGTTTAGGCACTGCATTGTCTTTTTTTTTTTTGGTTGTTCTTATTACGAAAACCAGTGTTATCATAACTACTTCTCTATATAAATTATTCTCTAAGGAACTAAGCCTAGGAAATCATATGAAGAAATAAATCATACCTGATTCAACAAAGACACAAATAATGAAAAAGATATAAAGAATAAAAGTAGCTCTTATTTGGCTCTTGTAACATAACCCCATGTCCAAACAATGTAAGGCTGGTCTTTTATCTTTTAGTAATTAAAAAATTATGAATTTTGAAGATATTTCATAAGATTCCTGAATACTCTTTGAATATAAGTTACTGACAATTTTTAGCTCTCAGAGCAGTCTTACTTCTCTCTATTAGCATACATGTGGTTTATTTGGTTTTGTTAATCTTCAAACAGGAGATGGGCTTATATTCTCAATCACCTGGTTTCATAAAATTTCACAATGCTGTTTTTAAACCATTATCTAAAGGCATAAATCTCTCACACATAAATGGTATAAACATAAATATTCACGAATTGAGATATGGATAATAAATTAAAGCAGATTGGTTAAATTTACATATAGATTGAACACGTGAAACATTGTTTTCTTCCATTCCAATGGTTTAATGCCACTCATTTTTAATGGTGGCAGTGCATGGACACAGTACTCTGTTTTTTCCATCTACCTGGAGATGTGAGAGTCTTAGTCCCAGTGAACCATCACAGGGTTAATGGTAACACTGCTTTGAGGAAACAAGGGAAGAATGTGTTGGAGATAAATGGAGGGCACAATTCAGAAAGAGGTGAAATTGATTTACATGTTTTGAGAAACTCATGCTAACACTATTTTCTATCCAAAAACATAGTTTTCCATGCAATGGCAGAAGGCACTTAATTATCATATTGTCATTTTTCGTAACAATTTTTGGCAATTGTGATCTCATTTTGATCTTTGCTTAGAAAAGGTAATGATTTATTTTCTTGAAGGTTTATTGTACACACATACACATACACACACACACATTCTAAGGCCATGTTTTCTCTCACAACTTGAATTGTATATGTATCTGAGACTGAGTTCTTACAGTCTTTACTTGGTTCTATATAGCATATATTCTGGGAATCCACCAGATTGGTGTTGGCAGGGTAGGAGTAGATGTCAATAGGCAAAAGGTAAAAGTGACACTGATGGGTCAATACATTATATTGTAGGGTATTAACCAGTCACTTTGATTAAAACCATGCATTAGTTTTAATTTTATATACCCTACAGTGTGATTTTAATTCTTTTTTATTTTGAAAAGAATACAACCAAAAAAATAAAACAGAATAGAGTCAATCACAACAAAACAATGAACATGGTACATGGTACTTCTAAACAGGATAAAGGGCAATCAATAATGGCCACCATAATGCCTCTTGTTATCCTCAATATAACTGCCCATATCATCAGGGATAAATAAAATCAAACAAAATAGAACAGAATAAAACCAGCAAAAAACAAAACAAAACAATGAAAGCAATACAGAACTTCAAGATACTAGTAAAACAGCAGTGGCTACCATAATGCTTCTTGTTATCTTCAAAATAGTTGCCTACACCTTCAGACATAACACAATCAAACAACACAGAATAGAGTAAAATCAATCAAAACCGAACAATGAAAGCAATACAGGGTTTCAAGACAAGATAATTGGACATCCTCAATGGATGCAATTATATATTTTGTTATCTTTAAAATGCCTGTCCATGCCATCAAGTATAATAAAATCAAACAAAACAGAATAAAACAAAACTAATTAGAACAATGAAGACAATATGAGTTTTAAACCATGAAAATAGATTAACAGTGATCACTTCCTTCCCTTTTTAGATAATTCCTCTCCTTTGACTTTCCTAATATGTATTATGCATTTTGGATCCCACTAATTCCTTTAATTTGTTATACTAGGGAGACAACACAAAATTCACCCATGTGACTCTGAACCATTTCATACATGAGCATGATCTCAAGTTGCCTCCATGTACCTATAGGAACCTTGAGGTTACCATCCTTTATAGTTGAGTAGGTTTCCACCACATAAAATACCATGCCTTTCTTACCTATTCTGCAGTTCATGGGTAAGCTACCCCTACTTTTTTTCTGGCTCCCTGGCACATAGGGAATTATTCTCTCTCCTTTGATTTTCAGTCTATGAATTTTCTTTGTAGTTAAATGTGTTTCTTGTATAGAGCATACTGATGGATCCTGTCTCCTGATCCACTCTGCCTGTGTTTCTTTCTATTGGTGCATTGAGGCCATCTACATTATTAGTTATGGCCCTCTTGCACTGCATTGTCTTTGCCATGCTATTTTATTGCCATTAGATCCCTATTTTTCCTCTCCATTCAATCAACTGCACCTGCTTGATGGTCCCCCTCTGCCATTGTTCCTCAGATCGTGGTCCTTTTTATCTCTTTCTGGAATGTCCTTTAGTATTCTTTGTAGGGTTGGTTTGGTGGTCATGAATTCCTTCAGTTGTTCTTTGTCATGGAAATATATTGTTTCTTCATTGATTTTGAAATAAAGTTTTGCAGGTTACATTAATCTGGGTTGCAAGTTGTTTTCTTTCAAGACTTACAGTACTTCACTCCAGCCTCTTCTTAACATGATGGATTGTGTTGAGAAGTCTGGCATGATTCTGATGAGTTTTCCTTTATAGGTGATCTGCTTCTTTTCTCTAACAACTTTTAATATTCTGTTGTGTAAAATTTCTGGGATCTTGATTATTATACGTTTGGGTGTAGATTTGTTTTTGTTATGGCTAGCTGGAGTTCTATATACCTCACTTATTTGAATGTCACTTCCATTTCCCATGCTTGAGAAGTTCTCCAAAATTATTTCTGTAAATTGAGTCCTAATGTCATTTGTCTTGACCTGCTCTTTTTCACTCACATTTTTAATTCTTAAGTTATGTTTCTTTGAGTTGTCTTGTAGCTGTTGAATTGTTACTTCCTGGTTCCTTGATATTTTTAAGAGGTGTTTCCTTTCATGATCACAATCTGTAAACCTGTCTTCAAGGTCTGAAAGTCTATCTTCAGTTTCTTTCAAATGGCTTTGCCAGCTTTCATTGGAGTTTTTAATTTCCTGGATATCTCTTTGAATGTGTTTCATGCATTCTAAATCTCTCTTATATTGTTCATTCATGGTTTCCATTTTCCTATGCTCCTCTATTTCTTTATCTATGTCTTCTTTAGAGGTGCTTAGCAATTCTTTTATTGTTTTTCATTTCTTCTTTTACCTGGGATAGTATTTCTGTTCTAATTTCTTTTATATCCTCATGAAGTTGTTTCTTTACTTCAGTTGACATCACTTCAGACATTTCAGGTGTGAGACACCTGATCTCTTCCATTTTTACTTCTCCTGGACTTGCACTGCTTAGGTTGGATACCAGAGATTGCCTTTTCCTCCTTTGTCTTGACATATTCCTGGTTTGTTCCATATATGTGGGGAGTGGGGTCCCAGGCACTTCTGGCATTGGTTATAATTTCTCTGAAGTGAGACTATTTGGTTTTTCTAGCCAGTGCTCACTATGGGTGTCTGATGGTGGGCTCCTGTGCTTCTGTACTGAGCCGGGTACTGGCCCACAATGGCTCTTGTTGTTTGCACAGGAGCAGAGCTGGCAAGGCCCTGCAGACCTATGCTGGTTAGGAACCTATGCGATGTTTTGTGGAGTGCACAGGGGTGCAGGACTCAGTCCAGGCAATGGGGCTGCACCCAACCTGGAGCTGCTGAAAGAAGCCAGCAGCACTCCTGCTCCCTGAGCTTATCCTGTCTGACTCCAAAATGGTTCCTGGCCAATCACTGTCTTCCACGGGAGGCCTGAGTCCTCTGCACTCAATGACAGCCATCACAGATCTCCACCTCTGCCACTCTCCTCCACTGTTGTGCCTCCCTGCAGAGACCTCTGGGGTCACCACCACCACCATGACCCTGTGTCCCCAGGCCCCAACATCTCCTCTCGCATGGTGAGTCCAGTTTCTGGCTAAGGCGCTGCCACCTACCACCTTCTTCTTCATTTAAGTTTTTCTTTTTACTCTCTCTGTGGGCTTCAATTCACATTTTAGATTCTTCTTGGGTCCAGAAGACCTACTTCCTTCCTTCTTGTCCTCCCCATTATGCTACACTCCAGCATCTGAACTGTTTCTCTCAGAGAGTCTGTTTACTGCTTACTGTTCCACCATCTTTTCAGAAGTCCCATGGAAACAGATCTTTGTGAACTGTGGGGCTGGAGCCTGGCAGTCCCAAGAACAAAGAGAAAGCCAAGTGAAGAGACTGCTTCTACCCAGGAGATACATAGCCGCATGACAATCTTAAGATTCTAATCTTGAAACAGAATGGATAGTTCTCTATTACTGCTTCCCACTCACTACACTATTGGCTATTGTAATGGTGATAAATTGTGTCAACTTGAGAAGTCTAGAAGCTTAACTAAGTATCTCAGCAGTTCTACATCCTGGGATGTAGAGGACATGCCCTTACCATTCTAGGATGTTGTTCATTGTATTGATTTGAGAAGTTTAGAAGTCTAGCCCCTGGCCTCAGTAGTGGGCCAGAGATCTCACTTTGTAAACATTCTCAGCCTGTGCAAGAAGAAGGCAGGGAGGTGGTATGAGTGCTATACTCACCCAGGAGGATGGGTAGCCTGTAAACTAAGTGAGGAAAAGAGGTTTTCTCTCTCTACTTTTTGCTCTTGTTGCTTTTATGCCTTCTGCCACCTTGAACTGGTACTCCTCTGCCAAGCTACCCTGCCTTGGAACCAGCTGATTGCAGTCTGAAACTTCTACAAACTGTGAGCTAAATGAACTCTTACTCTTTTAACTTTGAGTGTCAGGTATTTTGTCCCAGCAATGAGAGAAAACTAACTAAGACTGCTGACCTTGGTTAAGATGAATAGATCTCCTCTCTTTGCCCTTAGTCAGTGGTGAATCATAGCCCTGTTGTAGGAGTAAGTGTGCTGTAGTTTACCTCAGAACCTTTTTGCAAGAAGGCATGAAATAATATGTGAACAAATTTGATAAAAGGTGACAACAAAGGTTCTCTAAATTAAGCTGTATATTTCCAGCTATCAAATCCAGGGGACATGTTTGCAGTACATCATAATTACACTCCTTGTGTGTACTAACAACCTAAAATAAAAGAAGAAAAAAATATTGTAAAAAATTAAGGGGTGAATTTCACCTAGCCATGCAGCTTGGGACCTTGCTAGCAGCCTGGTAGGGACATGTGCCAATTCCACCATCAATCCAGGATGTTTGAAGCATCCCTGGGGTCCTGCTTGGGTTCTGCTTAGCCACCCCAGAGCAGCATACCAG
>RJWT010034057.1:0-13766 GCA_004365215.1 Cuniculus paca
CTCATAGTGTCAATAGAAGTGACTTATTGTAGGGAATTCTGTGTATAAGGAATGTGACCAGCCGGGCATGGTGGCCTGTGATCCCAGCACTCTGAGAGATTGAGGCAGGAGAATAAAAAATTCAAGCCTGAACAACTTAGCAACTTAGGGAGACCTTGTCTCAAAACAAGTTAAAAAAGGGTGGGGGTGGGGTGGTGATGTAGCTCAGTGTGAAGGCCCTCAGTTCAATACCTGCTACTATAAGAAAGAAAGAAAAAAGCAATATGACTGAGAATGTGTGACGGTCGATTGATTGCTTCAACTCAAATAAGAGAAGCATAACTAAATTGGATCAGGTGTCATGTCGCCTGGATGGTGTAAAGGGGAAATAAAGAAGGACGAATCTGCTTCTGTCTCTTCCAAGAAATTGAGGAGCTCCTGTCTTCACCTTTGCCTTGGCCATCGTCTCCTGGCTCCTACCACAGACTCTTCAACTTCTGGCACAGATCCTTCAATCTTCTGGAGCAGACTCTTCGTCCTTCCATCACAGACCCATTGAACTCTGATATGGACTCGCATGGGACACTGCAGTGAGTGCCAGACCTTTGACTGGATCCTTTGGATCTCCTGTGTACACATAGACACTCTGCAGTCTTCTACATCCAACTCTGTGGGTGGCCATTGTGAGCCAACCTTGTAAATTCTTACAGATTTGTACATTCTGTGTTATATCTGTTTCTTTAGTAAACACTGACTGATACAGAATTTTGTAGTACCAGAGAAGTGGGGTCATTGCTGTGACTACACCTGACCATGTGGTTCAGGAATGTTAGGGACTGGCTTTTGGGAAGAGTTTGGAAAGGTTCAGAGATGCTGACTGAAAAAGTAGAGCTGGAATGTCTTGGGCTGTACTTGATGAAAGATTCTGTTCAGGTCTCAGAAGACCAGAAGGCTGATAGGAATCTACTGGTAAAGACCATGCTCAGGAGGTTTTTGCTAGGAAGAAGGACTGCATTGGCTGTTGGACTCCACACCATGTGTGTTATACCTTAGCAGAAAGTTTGTGTGCATTTTGCTCATGTCCAGAGTATTGGCCTGAGACTAAGATTAAGGGCAAAAGACTAATTAATCTTGCAGAAGAAATTTCAAGGTGGACTAATGTTGAGGCCATGGCATGGCTACTGTTGGGGACTTTTAGCCAGATCTATGGTGAGAATCAAGAACAAAGAGGCCAGCAGAATTATTAAAATGTTGTGAGTCTGGCCAGAAAGGAAGCACCAATAAAGCTGTGAACTGCAAAGATAGCCCAGAGGAGCTCTTGATTGCTGAGAAGAAACAGAATAGAAATATGGTCTGAGGACATCACAAGAAATACTAAGACTGTAGGCTTTTCAGCCTCAAAACTGCAAAAGTGGAAGATTTTGCTTTGAGGAGAGAGCTGCAGAGCACCATGTTCCAGAATGGTGGTGGCCTAGGGAAGTTGTTCCTCAGGATTTGGTTTCTAACACTTGACCCCTACAACCAAGAGAGAAGGAAGCCTGCTTACTGCTCCAATTGGTGGCAGACCTTGTCATCATCTACATGGCACTGGTTTTAGGGACATGCAGAATGCAAGAGTTGTGGGATCAGGAAGGTTCCACCCAGAGTTTAGAAGAAGGCTTGGGAGGCCAGGCAGTGCGCTTCTGAGAGGGCAGTGTGCGAAACTGTGAGTACGAAGCTGAAGGTACAGTGGAAACCCCAAAAGTTTGGAGAAACCTGGATTGTCTGAGGAAAATTGCAAGGAACATGCAGAACTGGCCCAAGAGAGAAGCCATGAGAGCTCCAGCCATCAGCAGCGCTGCAGAGGCAGAACCACTCAAACTTTTTGGAGTTCATGTCTTGTACAGATTACTTCAGATACTGGACATGGAATTACAGAAGTTAATTTTTGCCCTGCTGGATTTTGAACTTGCTTTGCTCCCATTCCTTTCTATCCCCCTCTCTGTACCTTTTGGAATGGAAAGTCGATCGTATGCCATTGAATGTTGGAAGTGATTAACTTTCTTTTCATTTGTGTGGGGCAAGTGAAAAGTTTCCCTTAAATCTCAGAGGAGACTTGAGACTTGGACTTTTCAGCAATGCTGAAACTAATGGGACTTTGGCAATTCTTGGAGATGGAATAAATGATTTTTGCGTAAAGAGATGTGCATGAGTGTTTGAGTGCCCAGGGGTGGAACGTTAGGGCTTGTGTCTAGATGTCTCCCCAAAGCCTCATGAGGTCATAGGTGTGGCTTTTCCAGAGGTGGCTGCATTGATTCACTTTTTCAGAGTCTGTGATTGATTCATGGTGCAATTTTGGGATTAAGGGCATGTGATTAGTAAATCAGCCCACTGATTTGTTTGGCACCATCCTAATCCTGGTAACCTAGATAGAGTATAAAAGGGACATAAAAAAGCTACTAAGGTCCTTTGTTGCTTTGCTGCCTTCTGCCCACCATGAACTGTGTCTCCTCTGCAATGCCTGTCTGCCATGTCACCCTGCCTTGGAGCCAGCCAATTATGGACTGAAACCTCTACAAACTGTGAATTAAATAAACCTTTCTTCCCTTAACTTGTGAGTCCTGGGTATTTGTCTCAGCAATGAGAAAACTAAGTATGTAAATAAAAATGAGTTCGTCTTTCCATACTGCTGTGGACACAAGGGTATGAACTAGTTCAGAACCATCAGAACACACAATTAAGTTGAAGTTAGCACTTCAAATGCTTCTTCTCTGTCACATTTTATCAATTTCTGTTGCCTTCCAGCTAGTAATTATGCATGAGGAAGAAGCAGAGTGTGTGTCTGCCAGTTTCAGTGACCACACCCATCAATGTTCATGTTAGTGTACACTCGTATATAATTCTTACTTTAAAGTTTCAGTTTCCATCAGATTTGTAGCACTCTGTCTTAGTTACAGTCTTCTTCACTGGGACTTAATACCCAACACCCACAAATTAAGGGAGGAAAGGTTTACTGTAGCTCACAGTTTGTAGAGGTTTCAGTCCATAGTTGGCTGGTTCCAAGGCAAGGGGGCATGGCAGAGGGGCATCACACATGAGAAACAGTTCATAGCATGCAGAGCAAGCAGAAGGCAGCAAGCAGTGAGCAGCACCAGTAACAGAAACAGAAGTAGCAACTGGATGCCTACTTTCTGTCCTTCTAGATTCTATCCAGGCTGCAAACTCATTTAGTGGTGCCTCCCACACCCAGGGTGGGGCACCCATGATCCAAGCATCATATACTTTAGATCCAACCACTTCTGCTAAGTGACACCTATGACTGTATGGGGCTTTGGGGGTACATCTAGACACAAGCCATAACATTCTGCCCCACCCCCAAAACCTTTATGTGCATTCCTTTATTCGAAAGTCATTTAGTCCATCTCTAAAAGTTGCCAAAGAAAGTTAAACACTTCCAACATGCAGTGGCACAAGATAAACATTCCCACTCCAAAAGGTAGAAATAGGGATAGAAAACAACAGGACCAAAGCAAATTCAAAATTCCAACAGGGAAAACATTAAGTCCTGTAGGTCATGTCCAGCATATGGGATAATCTGTGGCAAGATGTGAGCTCTGACAGGCTTGGCTGTCTCTGCCCCTGTCACACTGCTGACGGTTGTGACCCCTACATATTCTCCCTTGAGCCAGCTTTTCTCCTTCCTTGTATATTTCCTCAGACAAGACCTGCATTCCTTGCTTCCCCAACCTTCTGGCTTCTCCACTGCACCTTCAGCTTCCCACTGACAGCTTCATGAACTGCCCTCTTAGGAGGATGCTGGCTTTCTTCTGAAATCTGGGTGGAAGCCTTCCTGAGCCCACACCTCTTGCATTATTCATTCACCTAAAATCAGCACCAATTGGATGACACCAGGCTCTGCTACCAGTTGGAGTAATAGCCAAGCTTTGTTCCCTGAATGTTATGGTTTATATCTAAACATTCCTCCAAGGCCTCGTGTGGTCATAGGTGGTCATAAGAAACCTTTCCCCCTTTAACTTGTGTTGGCTACTTTGTCTCAGCAATGAGAAAAGTAATTAAGACACCTTTGAATATCTATCTCCAGGCTTCCCGTGCACCCTCACCAGCCTTTCAGTGCAGACCCTTTAGCTTCCTGGTACAGATTAACAAAGGACTCTGATGTGAGCTCCAGGTCTTCAACTTTCCAGTATGTAGATGGCTCCTTTGCAACTTTCAACTCCACTGCATGCAGCCAGTTTAAGCTTACCTGGATAGATGGATCGATCTATCTATCTATCTATCTATCTATCTATCTATCTATCTATCTATTTCTGTTCCTCTAGTGAACCCTCACTAACACAGAAGCACTCCTTCCCTTTCAATTTCTTTAAAGAATTTGAGGAGGAGTGTTGGTATTATAACCTCCTCGAAGGTCTTGCCAAATTCAGCAGTGAATCCATCAGCTCCTGGACTTTTCTTAATGGAAGGATTTTTATTACTGCCTCAATTTCATTGACTGTTACATTGAATTGTTCAGAATTTTTATGTCTTCTTGGTTCAAGTTTGGTAATTCACGAGTGTCTAAGAATCTACCCATTTCTTCTACACTTTCCCAATTTGTTGGAGTACAATTTCTCATAGTAGTTATTAGCAATGTTCTAAATTTCAAAGGTGTCTATTGTGATTTCATCTATTTCATTTCAAACTGAATTCATGTGAGTCTTTTCTTCTTTTGGTAAGTTTGGGTAAGGGTTTATCTACTTTGTTCCTTCTTTCAAAGAACCAGGTCTTCAATTCATTACTTCATTGTATGGTATTTTAGTCTCAATTTCATTAATTTCTGCTCTGATTTTTATGATTTCCCTTTTCTTAAACTAGGTTTGTTTGGACTATTGTTTTTCAAGTACCTTGAAGGTGGTCATTAGGTTATTTTTTGGGGCTCACGCTTCTTTTCTAATGTGAGCATTGATTGTAATGAACTTCCCTCTTAAGGCTGCTTTCACTGACTACATAATTTTAATGCAAACAAGAACTCCACCACTTGGTATTTAGGGATAGGAGGAAAGTTTGTTAACCAACTAACAGTATCTATTTAAAAAAAGAGTTAACATAATCCTTATGAGGAAACATTATAAGCATTTGCTTTCCACTTCTATTAGTTCCAACTATATTGAATAATGTAGTGGAAGTCCTAGTCAGTACAACAGAGAGAAGAAATTTAAGGCATAATAATTGGAAAGGAAAAAAATAAAACTGTTATTTGCAACCATTGTAACTGTCTATCTGCCTAGGAGATCAATACTTGAAGAAGTGAAACACATTCCTATATACTAGACATAACTAGCTAAAAATCACATTTAAACAGAAATATTATTACATTAGTATCCAGTGTCACATACCTAGGAAAAACTCAACAAAAGATACCCAAAGCGCCAACAAACAAAACTTTAAAACTTTGAGAGACATAAAAGAATATGTGAATAAATGCATAAAATATGAGTTCAACATACATAGTGAGACTCTGTCTTTAAAAAAGCATATAAGATCTTCATGCTTGATAGGGTGAAGATAAAAATGTTTTTCCAGTACATTTCCAATAAAAAAAATACTAATTTAAAATGAGTGTGGGGCACATGTCTATAATCCCAACATTCTGGAAGGCTGAGGCAGGAAGATTTTGAGTTCAAGCCCAGTCTGGACAATTTGGTGACTCAGCAAGACCTGTCTCGAGATAAAAAATTTTAGAAAGGGTTTAAAATTAGCTCAGCGTGAAGGATCGAGGTTTAATCCCTAGTATCGGAGGGCTGGGAAGCCTGATGTTGCACCCCTGTAATCCCAGCACTTGGGAGGGTGACACAGAAGGATGCTTGTTAATTCAAGGCCAGCCTGGCCTGTGCAGAGAGTCCGGGGGCAGCCTGTCCTACACAGAGAGGCCCTGTCTCAGAAGACAGAAACAGAAACCCAACAAAGGAAGCTGAATGAGTGAAGACGGTGCGGAAGCCTGGCGCTGGCTGATGACGAGGCTGGGACTGGAGGACAAACGACCCGCAGAATGAAGCGCCTGGTGATTTCGTCGCCGCTTGGTTGCTGTAGAAGTCCTGTATCGGTTTAAGGTCTCTCGTTCCTTACTTCCTAAGTGTTTATCATAAACAAACATTTTATTTGTTTCATCAAGTACTTCAAAGGTCTTCTTTTCTAGTACGCGATTAACAATCACTTAGGAATTAGGAATATACACTGGGCGCTGCGTCATACAGCTGGAATCCCACCCAGCGCCTGGGTGGCTGAGACAGGAGGACGGCGAGAGTTAAAGGCCTCTGGGCAGATTATACCAAGACCTTGTCTCAAAAAATTTATCGCGTGAATGTAAGTTGTAAGGGTAAGAGATGGGAAGAATCAGTAACAGAGGTCTTCAAAAAGTTACATGGAAATATTAAAAACTAAAGAGTTAAAGTAAAAAATTTAATATGTCAACTGAAAACACAGCGGACATAATTTGTGAACTAGATCAGGCTGGAATTTTCCCCCTCGCGTTTGCTTTGTCTTCAGTGCTTGAGCCTGAGTAAAGGAAGCTCATTCCTGTATTACCGCCTCCTGCTTCTTCTGATGCAGACCAAGAACCACAGGCAGAGTTGTTACAGATGGAATGACTTACCCAAAGACTCGCAAAGGAGGAGGAAAAAATGCTCCAGGGGGTGGAAATACTTACACAGCAATGCCTGGGGATTCTCTACTTTTATTTTTTTTTTAACGGATAAATTTTTTTTATTTTGCTTTTGAAATTTTACACTTTTCCTGATTATTCTGTGTAAGGTGAAACTAGAGCTGTTTAAAAGACATACACAAATCTGTTACATCAGTAACCAGGAATTTTTCTTTTTTGCTACAGTATTTCACAACCAACTGTGGTGTGCTTGCTAGGCAATATAACCACCACAGAAGCAGAGGTTAGGCAGAATCCTGGGAAGGAAACACAAAGCAAAGAGCTACCAGATGCACAGAAAGGCCTGGTTCCACAGTCACCACTGCATGTTCAAGCACCAAGAATTAACTGACTGCACATTTTTGTTCAGATAGAGGAGAGAGGGATTTTTTTTTGTATTTTTCCCCCCTTTTTTGGTTTGTTTTAAATCAGTGCATGAATTCTTTTCTCATTTCAGCAGATGAACAAAAGATGGATGCTGCAGCTACAGGGAATGTTGGAGGTACAGGGGCAACACTGCGAGGCTGAAAGGCCTGGGTGTTCTTGATTCTCTCCGTGGCAGTGCCCATGCAACTCCCCTGCATTGTAAGTCTCGTTTAGACATGTCTGAGCACTGAGCTGAGTGAGTACACTTGGAAGGTCTAGTGACAGATACAGGCATTGTTAGGGCTGGCTGCAATACGGGGAGAAATCATGAATATTCAGAAAGAATTTTTTTGGAGTCAGGTCATGGTATGACAGAAGAGCAAGCGTGCTGAGAACTGGAAGACAAGGCCAGAAGCTCTTCAACAGCTCTTTGATGCAAGGTCTGTTCACCAACGTCCCTCTCCCTGTCCATACAGTACAAAAAAATGAGCAAAAGACAAAGAGAACATTCCAGAAGAAAAAAATGTCTCTTGGACATAAAGAGGGAAAAGAAAACCAAAGTTAACAGCCAAAAGGACAAGGGAAAGAATGTTGCAATTTCAAAATTCAAATGCTGGAAGCTAGGACAAACTAAAAGACTGAGCAGCTTCAAGTGCCAGGTGATCTCTGCAGATCGTTGTTCTTAGAGCTGTTGTTATCCAGCAAACACAGGGTGGCCCTTTCCCCCGACCTTTAGCTAAGTGGTAACAAGGAAAACAGGTCTCACTGTTTCACAAGTTGCCCGTCAGTAACATACTGCCCTAGGAAGGGGAGTTTAGTGACACACGTTCTAGGAGCAATGGTGTCGTAACCCAGCTACCTGCCACCAAGAAGCTCAGAGTCTCCTCAGAGGAAGACACCACAGACGCGTGCGGTTATGAGCTTTGAGTGGCAGCAGCCCAAACTGGTCAAACTGCAGCCTGACCCACAGCAGAGTTCCCGTGAATTACCATTAATCTTGGGTGCCAAATGGAGAGTACCTCGCTCCGGTCCCAGCCTCACCGCAAAATCTGTAACTTTCTGTACAACTTCACAACAGGGCTGTATTTCAGTGACTATTTTGACATCAGATGGAAACTTTCCAAAGAGTTACACATAATTAGGGTCTATTTTCTACCAGGAAGAGTTCTACAAAGTTACAAAACCCCATTATCCCGGTGTTCAGTTTTAAAAATTAAACACAGTAATCCTGTCAATGTTAATCAAAATCAAAGCTTCAAAATGCTGTGGCATTCATGTGACCCATCTGAGTTTTAGATTGACATCGGCTGTTTATCCCATGGACCATTTTTTGCTAGACTGGGGCTGCAAAAAATTGAAAAGTCGACATACGAATTTTTTTTCCTTTCCCCTTTTTTTTAATTACACAAAGGGATATATGTGGAGGATACTGAGTGACACTGAACAGATCACAAAGCACAAGATCCTAGGTTTCTCCCCAGCATCTCCTTCATCGTCCCGGTTTTCCGACGAGAGATCGTCCCTAAGCAACTGCACGATCAGTGCGCTGTCTTCACTCAGTGTATCCAGCTCAGTAGCGGTTTCATCAAACGCCACTGACGCCAGGCTGCAGGCCTTGTCAGGAGAGTTCAGAATCTCGTAGGAAAAGACTGAGAAATTAAGCGCCAGGCCAAGTCGAATTGGGTGTGTAGACTGCGTTTCTCTCTTACTAGTTTCAAATGCTTCCTGTAAGCCTGCTGGGAATTCGACACAGTGGTTTGTTTATTATCTCCAGATGCCACCTCAGAAAGATACCTAAAATAATCTCCTTTCGTTGTCAAATAGAACACCTTGCTTTCTGGTTGGGCAGCATTGGGAATAAGGTATTTGTCCGACAGCTCCAGAACGTCATTGGAGATGTCCTGCAGCTCCGCCTCTGTCTCCTCTCGGTATCCTTTGCCCATCTGCTGCTTCTTTTCATTCCTCTCTGTTTTCTGTTCAGTGCTGGCGATGACACGCCAGGAAGACCGACAGGCACTTACCACATTCTTGTAGGCGACAGAGAGCGGATTCCTCTCTTCATTGGAGAGTCCACGCCCCCGTTCAGGGACTGCCTTCATGGCTGCAGCCGTATCGTCATAGCGCTCAGCCTGCTCAGCAAGTTCGGCTTTCTGTACCAGCTCACCTTGGTCCATGGTGATCCCCGTGGGAGGGCTGCAGGGGCAAAGGCGCTTCCGACAAAGCGGAAAGCCGTGATCACTTCCTTCCCAAGCCCACTCCTCAGGAGGTGCCAGCGATGGCAGCTACTCTGGCTCTCTCTACTTTTAAAGAAAGACAAAAGACTTCAGATTGAAAGGGCTGGTAGAATGCTGAAAGTACAGGGGGGAAAAAAATCAAAGAATCAGAGAAAGATAGTAGTGCAATTTCAGAACATCAAAGATGGAGGGAAGTCCTAAAAGCTTTCATGGAGAAATTGCAGGTCACCTACCAAACAACAAGGATAGATTGGCAATGACAATCGGAAAAGCAGCACTAGAGTCAAAAAGAAAATGTTACTACTCTTCACAAACTGTTGAATGAAAGAATAGAAATAAACACAAGAAATACAAAATAACAATGTAAAATCTATCGGGAAATAAAGCAACCTTCTTTAAAACCTGTAGTTACAAGTACATGTGTAACTCTTTCAGTCTTTAAAATTTATATTTATAATTTTAAAACAATTATTAATCAAATGTAACAGTGATTTAGTATATGTGTTGTCAAAAAAAGCATAGATGTAAAAAGTTTTATTGTTAACATTAAGAAACAATGCTAATGTTAATTGCTGGAAGAGAGGACCAGACAGAAACAAATGCAGGGTAAGGCCCTTACTTTTGCAGTTATGGATAAATTAAGAAATTGAAGGAGATTCAGAATCCATTGCTAGAGCTGTTGGCTACAGTCATTGTTCTAGCTGCCACCTGCAAAAATTAGGTGCTTAGAAAGCTGGGTCATAGCTCAGTGGCAGAGGGCTTTCCTAGCATGCTGAGGCTCTGGGTTTCATCTCCAGCAGGAGGAAAAGAAAGTTTCACTCAAGTATCACCTACTGGGGTAAACAAAGTATTGTGCTTGGGCGATCCCACAAATGGGCCAGGTAATTGGTTGTTCTCCTTTACTTTGCCAGTAAACTAGTCTTATATGGCCTACAAAGCAGTGTTTGCTTTGAGTCTTTTTGAGTCAAGCTCTCAATCTATAGTCCAGACTGCCCTTGAACTCACAGTATAGGCCGGGCTGGCCCCCAACTCACAGAAACCTGAGTGCTGGGATTCCGGCTGTGCAGCGCCACACCCAGCTTGTTTTGTTTTGTTTTGTTTTGTTTTGTTTTGTTTTGTTTTGTGAAGAGGTCTCGCCATGTGGCCCAGGCTGGTCCTGAACTCCTGTGCTCAAATGATTTTCCTGCCTCATTCTCATGAGCAGCTGGAACTACAGGCACACCCCAAAGTGCTTCTTTAGAAGGAAAGTTGGAAAGGATGTCAACAGTGAAGCAGGACTGAAAAAGGAAAAATCGAGTTTCCCCAAAGCTTCCCCTCCCTACAGTTGTTCTTTGTTCTGACACAGATAAAAGCAGTAACTTTGTCCCTGCAAGGACAGCTTTATAGCCTCCTGTTCTCAGAACCTCCCGTTTTTACCCGACCAAGGCCACTGGGCACCGCCTGACTGACTGCCTTTGTTCTGCTTGCCTCCCCAGCTTACGTGCCGGGAGACCAGCCTCCCTGCAACTTGCAGAACACAGGGCCCTTCCTCTGGGGCTCTGGCCCGTTTGGATAGGGTTTGCTGAGCTGAATTCTCCTGACTCTCCCACGGTCTTGCCAGTCTCCTGAATTCTCTGCATCAATAGGACTTAGAATTGTAAACACAGCTTATCCCTTACTAACAGGCTCAAGGCCAGCTGCGGGCCAAATGTTTATTCTTCTGTGAGGAAAATCACAGTGGCTCCAACTTTGCATTTTATTTATGATCTCCTGTGACATACACAACCACTAATGCACGCATTTTATAGGTTTTTTTTTTTCTGTCTGTTTGAGACAGGGTCTCGTTATGCAGTTCAGGCTGGCCTTGGGCTTACTTTGTAGCCCAGGCTGGTCTTGAACTCCCAATGATCCTCCTGCCTCAGCCTCCCGAGTGCTGGAATTACAGAAGAATGCTACCACGCCCGGCATGCACACATTTTATAGATGAAACAGGGTGACAATGTGGCTGTTTGTCCAAAGTCCCACCAAGGACTCATGGCCAAGCCCAGGTTTGACTTAGCGACTGCACCCATGAGCTCTGGCAGTTATATTTCCTTCATTTGAGAGAGCAACAGACTGACTGGGAATGGATCGGTTAATTTTCAATTTGAAGGAAATGATTCGCACTTACTTAGGTTAAATTAGGAGCTCCTCTATCAGAAGTTTTTTTTGCTGTTGTTGTTGAGTAGCGAGAATCATTATGATCTAAGCAGCTACTAGCAGGAGGGCTCTAAAACAATTTGCCCACTTAAGAATGTGGTGACAGCTGTCAATTGTGACAAATGAACTTAGGTCCTGGATCAAAGCCCAGAGTAAACAGGAGATGTAAACAGGGCCAGATGTAAACGGGGTTGACTTGGTGGGAGAAGGCACAGAGGCTGAGCTCCGTCTTCTTATAAAAGCTTGTACTTCTTAAATGTTTGACCTTTTCTCAGATTAACACCCGGCAAGCTTGTTCTCTTCCTTTTCTCTGCAGCGGGTTCACCCACGTGGAAAGTGACAGCGTGAACGTTGCGGGCGTGGAAGCCAGAAGCAATGGAATGAGCACTCTGAGGTCGCATTGCTTCAAAATGCAGCCTGGCTAAGATGAGCCCAGCTAGAGCCGCTCTCACTTGGCGGAGCTCACATGCATACAAAAACTAAACAGACCGTGTTGTCCTCACCAGGAAAGGAATTAGTGATGCTTAGGTGGCTGCCCGGTACCACGCGCCGTGTACTCTGTGACTTTCCTTAAACCCGCACAACAAACCAGTGAAGTCTGTACAGTTATCTGTTCTTAAGTCAAGGAAAATAAAATTCAAAAGGAGAGTCATTAGTCATTGTTTGCCCTACTTTTCAGCTGCTAAGCAACTTGCCCAAGCATTTTCAGATCAGAGGTAACAGACAAGTTGAATATAAGTCCAAGGGCACTAGAAAGCCCATGCTTAAGGTATTAAAATTGTATCATCGCTGGGCGTGGTAGAATACTCCTGTAATCCCAGCACTTGGGAGGCTGAGGCAGGAGGATCATTGGGAGTTCAAGATCAGCCTGGGCTACAAAGTGAGCCCAAGGCCAGCCTGAACTGCATAACGAGACCCTGTCTCAAAAAGACTAAAATAAAATAAAATAAAATAAAATAAAATTTTAACATAATTGTTTTTTATGCAGTGTATCTAGATATCCCCCCAAAGCCTCATGTACTCATAGCTAGGGCTTTCAAAAAGTGATGAACCATGGGGGTACTGTATCCACATGTGCTGTTGGAAGGGGCGTGGTCAGAAGAGACAGGTCACTGAGGGCATGCCCTGGCAGGGGTGTCTCCCTCCCTGGTTCCTTCCCTTGCCCTCTGCTTCCAGGTTGCCATGAGGACGGCTGCTTTTCCTCCACTGCACCCCTCTGCCATTTCTTTCTGCCCTGGAGCCAGCTGACTGCAGACTGTAGATGTGAGCCGAAATTAATCTCCTCCTTGAGTCGCCTGGGTCAGGTATTCTGTCTCAGGGATCAAGAAAATGATTATGACATTTTATCCAAATATGCAATTAAGTAAAATTTTCTCTTTGTCCTATTCTGCTTTGGACACACAGTATGTAGTTCTTGCTGTCACATAGATGAATTTTGTGGTGCCGTGTTGCGTGACTCTGGAGCTGCCATCTCTTATTTTGTATCACCGTTTCCCCCTGTAGTAGGTAAGAGTAGAAGGCCTGGCTGGGTCAGGGGTTGTACCTCTCAGTGCTCTTGTTTTGTTTTGTTTTTGTCTTTTTGAGACAGGGTCTTGCTATGCAATTCAGGCTGACCTTGAGCTCACTTTGTAGCCCAGGCTGGTCTCAAACTTGTAAGGATCCTCCTGCCTCAGCCTCCCTAGTGCTGGGATTGCAGGCATGCACCACCATGCCTGGCCCTCTCAGTGCTCTTAACAGTGAGCAGTAAGCACTGACATTGACTGACTGTAACTGAGAAGAGAATTACCGAAATGAAATATTGATGGCAAAATTATTAAATACTCCTCTGGATTTTGCAAAAAGCAGTAAGCTGCTGTGAAGTACATGAAACTTGCAATAAAGAATATTATATAACTTATTTGTGGTGAATTGTATCACATGTCATTTATTTCAGTAAAATTGATATGTTGATAATGATGACCCCCTTGCTCCCCGTAGAACCAGCAGGTAAATATATACCCATATACCCGTATGAACTGTGATTTATGATGAAAAGATTCAGAAGTCTTAGCAGTAGTGGTGGCTACTCAGGAGGCTAAGGCAGGAGCATGACTTTGAACCCATGACTTCAAGACAGTCTGGCAACACAGTGAGAGCCCATAGACCTGAAGTCAGAGCCTGCTGTAGTCAGGGGTTGCAAGGAGAACAAGATGATACAGGACACAGAATTTATAGTGTTATTTATAATGGTCACCCAAGGAGTCAAATACAAAGAAAGTGCAGGAAATCTGTCTACACATTAAAGACCTAGAAAATCCAGCTGAGGGCCTGGATCCCATGGCAATGACTTG
>RJWT010034058.1:0-13758 GCA_004365215.1 Cuniculus paca
TTTTTGAGACAGGGTCTCACTATGCCGTTCAGGCTGGGCCTTGAGCTCACTTTGTACCCCAGGCTGGTCTCGAACTCACAACAATCCGCCTGTCTCAGCCTCCCAAGTGCTGGGATTACAGGTGTGAGCCACCACGCCCAGCTGCAACTGGTATTTTTAAAAAGGTTCACAGTGGCTGGGTGTGGTGGTGCATGCCTACAGTCCCAGCGCTTAAGAGGCTGAGGCAGGATCGTGACCTTGAGGCCAGCCTGGGATGCACATCAAACCAAGTTTCAGGCCAACCTCAATTACATAGTGAAATCCTGTTTTAAAAAACAAAAGAATACAAAACTACAAAAAAGTAAGTCTAATGAACAGTCTAGTTTCAACATGAACATATTTTCAGGCTTAAATTATTTCCACAAAAGTTGTGTCTTCATAAAAGCAAATTGGGTTGAAGATTTACACTACAACACTATATACAAATTTAAAATGTCTAATATTTTATTGGTGTAGCCAGATACATTCTAACATGTTTACTTTATTGTATGCAGAGATTACAGAGTCTGAGTGGTATCATTCAACAATTAACATTGTGATTGCATTTTAAAAGATGCTACAGTTCACCTCTTTACAAAGCATAAAGCAAACTTAGCAACTTAATAAAGTTTACTATTCATATTTCCAAAACAAGATGAATACAGAGATAGACAAACACCTTAACTATAAATTATATTAGCAACTTTTAAAACTGAATGCTTAGCATGTGCCATGCACTCTACATACATTATTACCATATTTAGTTTTCCCAACAGTAAGCTATCATTCTGTTTGCTAGCAAAAGTGAAGACAGAGGGCTAGGTATTTAGCTCAGTGGCGTAAGCGCCTGGCTGGTAAGTGCGAGGTCATGAGTTTGATGCCCAGTACCAAAACACAAACAAACAAAAAAAGTGAATACAGGAGAACAGCGTAACAGATGCAATCAGTAAGAAGTAACAAAGTGAGTATTTTTTAACTGAGTAAAGTAATTTATTACTGAAAGTTGATTTTTTCTTTAAAATTACTGAATAAATAATCAAATGTAAATTATTACATAAAAAAGATTGTTTTTAAAAGTTAAATAAAAAGGAATTAACAACAAAACTGAAAGCAATGTGCTTATTTTCTGGTACTCCAAGATTTTAAGTCCTATCTTTTCAGTATAATTCCTATTTTTTTTATTTTAAAGATAATAATAAAACCCAACAAAACAAAACAGAATAAGTCCAATCAAAACAAGGCAGTGAAATTGGTACAGAACATCAAAGCAGGATAATAGGAAAACAACAATGGCTATCATAGTATATCTTGTTATCGTCACAATAGTTGTCCATCCCATCAGACACAGCAAAATCAAACCAAAATAAAACAGAATGAAACCAATCAAAATGGAATATCGAATAAAGCAAAACAATTAATTGGAACAAAACAAAACAGTGAGAACAATATTCGATTTCAAAAACAAGATAGAAGGAAATCCCCCATATTTGCTATACCGCATACTGATATCCTCCTTATAGATGTTCAGACTGCCAGTCCTAGGCCTGCAAGGCCAACCAAACAATATAAACATTCAGTTGCTTTTTGTACCTCAGTTGCTATCAACTCAGCCTGCCCTCTGAATCAGCCAATTGTTTATGGGGGTTGGAGGGAGTTGGTGACTCTCAGCTCTTGCGCAGGTAGGATTATGGGAGGCGCTATCTCACTTTTCTCTTCCTGGGCCCCGCGCAGCTTGCGCAGCTTACCAGAAAGGCTGACTAGTTGGTTTGCTGGTTGGCTGCTCCCCATTTCAGTATAATTCTTAAGATGGTACAGTGGGTCAAGTATTTCCCTCTTTTCAAAGCTCATTTTATTTCTATGAAATTTCTATGTAACATACATGAGGACTTACTTTTACATAAATATTCTTACCGAATATTTCAAAGTAAGTAATATTTTATCTCCAGGAATTCTTCAATAACTAGCATAAATCTGGTCCATGCATGCTACATTTTAGTCTTATTTTAATTATCACCCACATTTGATCTTTCCCATATCCCAAATGAAAATACCTCTCCTTGAAAGCATCTGCCTTCATTGGTATTCAGAGGATATACTGGAAAGATATTATCACTTTAGGCAAGCAATTATATCTTATTCCCTCTTGGCTAACACTGGTAGTCCACTTTAGTAATGTACAGAATCACAGAAAATCAAGTCATTGCTATTCTACCTTAAGCTTCTATCTATTACACACTTGCCACATGAGAAGCATAATTCATAGCAAACATATTTATGGTAATGGTCTCTACTGAATTCAAAACACATACAAATAAAATTCTTATGAGTTTTGTGCTGCTATAGTCACTGTGAATGATAAAGTAAAATTATAAAAGGTGATTAATCCCTCTCCTAGAAAAATTACCTATACAAATCATCGTGAACCACACTTCAGGAAGGACATTTTAAAAACAGTAATATTTTTATCTAAAAATCTTTTTACTCAAAATTATTACTAGCTTTTAACCTGAAGTTAAACAAGAAAACAAACTAGAAAAGATAGAATTTTCAAAGCCTAAACCTATAGAAGTAAGGAGAATTATGATTGAGCTTAATAGCATCTGGCAAATCGTGGACCTAATCCCATAACCTGAAAAAAAAAAAATCAAGCTACAAAATAATGAGATTTATATTATTCTCTGAAAACCAATATACTGATGGTTCTCAATTTGTGGTTTTACTTACAGTATTTACTTAAAAATAGTGTGAATATAGCTTTGAATTTTGATCTTTTCTCAGGCTAGTGATATGCCATAGGATACTCTGCTGCTAGGGAGCATCAATGAGCGTAGCTCTAGTCAACTACGAGATCATGAGTTCAAACAACTGACACTTTATAGGTTACTGTGTTACTCAGCAGTGATATTTGGTAAGTTAGGTGTATTAAGTACGTTTTCAGTTTTACAGAACTGTTTTACCATTTTAAAGATCAACTCAGAGCATTGAAAATATTTTAACAGTTCTGTAAAACTATGAAATATTAAAAACATTTCTAAGATAGCATGGGAAAACAGAATTTAAAAATTATATATATGTATTAAGGGGTATAGCTCAGTAATAAGAGAGCATACTCAGTGTGTAAGAGGCCTTGGTTTCAATTCTTAGCACCAAAACCTAAAAACAAACAAAAGACCTCCAAAACCATACACATATTATTTCATACTGTATATAAAATTGTATTTATAGAAAAAGACAAAAGTAGTTATCTCAGACGAGGGACAAAATTAAGGGGACTCTTAACTTCATGTATTATTTGAAATTTACCTTTATAGAAATACATACACATTCTCAGGTTTTACCTGTATAATTGAAAAGAAAAATGAAGAAAAGTGGGGTGAGGAAAATAGTTGTTACTAGGGTGATGACATTTTATAAGTGTATATGATAAGCTCTATTATTTATGTTCTGGATATTTTACATAATTTAACTCCAAAGGAAAAATCTGCTCCCTAGTATATTCTACAAACACAGGCCAAATATCTGCTGGATAACTAGGTATATTCTGAGGAATGGGGATATACTGAAGAACCATTAAGGTCTAAGCCTAAAAGAAGAGAGATAAAATAGACAAAACACATAGAGAAAGTCTAATTACAGAACTGTACATAAAGAAGTGGTCAGTAAGCCAAGATTTTAGGAGTGTAAATGGCTGGGAACAGCTTCTTGAAGAAACTAAATGTGGAAAAGACTTGAGGCAATCAGGCTTATGGGACACTGAGAACTGCTTCTGGGGGTAGGGCTGTAGCTCAGAAGTAGAATGTTTGCCTAGCGCCCCTCTGGCTCTGCATTCAATCCCCTAGAGTTCTCAGAGAGAGAAGGAGAGGGGAGAGAGGAGAGTTTGTCTTCCCTATGTTTCTTTTCATCACAGATCCAAAGAAATGAGAGATCTCTCAAGTGTTACAGAGCTTTCCTTTATCCCTTTAAGGATATAAATTGTAAATTGAGCATAGTGGTGTAATCTGGGAGGTTGAGGCAGGAGAACACAAATTCAAACCTAGCCTGAGCCACTTAACAACCTAGAGACCCTATTTCAAAATAAAAGGCATGGAGGCATAGGCCTCTAATCCTAGCACTGAGAAAGAAGGAGCCCAAGTTTGAGCCCAGCAGTGGCAATTTAGCGAGATCATGTCACAAAATAAAAAAATAAAAAAGGAGTAGGGTTGTGGTTGCATGCTATTTCTATATGTCAAGGTTAGTATGCTTTACTTTACCTTTTTTTGGAAGGGTTGGGATTGAACCCAGGGCCTCACATGTGCTAGGTACATGTTATACCACTGAACTATATGCCCTGAGTATTTTTTAATTATTACACAAAGTTATTGTGGAATAGTGAACAATAAGGAGAAGCAGATTACTATTCTGAGATATAGGAATGAAAAAAAAAAGCTGTCTGGATAGCTTCATGAGATAAGGGAAGTCTCTTTTTAGGGCGGCAGGCTCTTGAGCATTTATATAGGTTGAAAGGAAGGAGCCCCAGTAATGACAGAGTTTCAAGGTTTAGGAAAGACAAGGGGTGACCACCAGAGCAAGATCCCGAGACAGGAGGAAATAAGGTCAGAGCATGGTAAAAAGGACACCTTGTTACCTGAGACTGGGGAAAATGTAGTGAGGAGGAGTTTGGGATAAATAGGTAGATAGAAGGCAGTTGAAGGAAATAGTCTGTTTTCTCAAGCTAGTAACATACAAGGTGGTCTGTAAGAGTAAAGAGGGAAAGGCTGAGTTGATTTAATGAAAAACAATGAGGATTGTTATATACAATCCTTTTCAAATTAACATTTCTGAGAGCAATACTATGTAACTGATAAGTCAGCAAAGGACAAATACATATGCAAGTTTGGAAAGAAGTGCTCTCGCCTTCCTATGATATTTTCATAAAACATTTTGTTTGTCCGTGTATATCTTTTACATATCCATGTATTTCTTTTCTCTTTCCCATAAGGCTTTACTCTACACAGAATTTTAAAAAGAATTTAACTTTAGAGGAGAATGAATTATATACCTTTTTGTCTTTTCCACTAAGTTGTAATGTTTTCCAGGGAAAGATCACACATCTGCATTTTCTGAGATTTTATGTAGCTGGGTGCTTAATAAAATATCTGCCAAACTGAATTAAGGGAAGGTCTAAGCTTTATTCATTTTTCAATTTTCTATACAATGCTTTACCTTTTATCAAATATTTGAGGAAGACAACATAGTTTCTGGGCAGTCTACACATATAATGTGTTCCCAAAAACAAAGTTGAATGTGAATGACAACAAACACATGTTGCATGAAATTGTTTCCTAAGATTTAAAAATGAATTTAAAAAATCTTAAAATACTTGCATTTGCAAAGCCCCCTCACCCCAGTGCTAACTAGAGATTGAACTCTTTCTAGACAAGCACTTCATCACCAAGCTACAACCTCAATACAATTAAAACATATGTACTATCATTTATAATTCCCATGCATTTAAAGAAAAATGAAAAAAAAATGCAGTAAAATAACCACACAAATGGATAGTTTTTGTGTCACAGAAGGGATGCCACCGAAGTTCAATTTACAGGTAGCTAAAAGTGAAAAATATTCTGAATCCAAAGGATGATAAAGAGGTGCCTCTACACATGCACGGGTTATGTCTATAGTCTCATAATGCCCAAATATCCAGATTTCCATAGAAAACTACTGGCCATACCATGAAAAAGGAAAATCTCAAAACTGGATGAAAAAAGAGAATAAACAAATGTCTTAGCAAAGAAACAGGAGACATAAAGATGAACCGAATGAAAATATTAGAACCAAAATAAAAATAAAACGAGTGAATGGTGTTAACAGCAAAACAAAGAGGGCAAAGGAATGATTAAGCAAAATGAATGACAGAACATAAGTAATCATCCAATGTGAAAAACAGAGACAACAGACTGTGAAAAGAAAATAAGCCACACTAGGAGGCTGAGGCAGGAGGATCATTGAAAGTTTGAGACCAGCCTGGGCTACAAACTGAGCTCAAGGCCAGCCTGAACTGCATAGTGAGACCCTGTCTCGAAAAAGGCAAAATAAATAAATAAATGAAAATAAAGAGACTCAAGCGTGTGTGAGACCATAAAAAATGATCTAACATTTGTTTCATCAGTCCTAAAAGGAAAGGCAAGGGAGGACCTACAAAAGTACTTGAAGAAATAATGGTTGAATGCTCCACGAGACTGACAAAAGACATAAACCTACAGGTTCAAGTAATTGAGCAAACCCCTGATAGAAGTCACCAGAAAAATCGATCCCCAAACACATTATAATTGAACTTCAGGAAAAAAAAAAAACATCTTGAAAAGTGGCTGAAAAAAACCCTGATTCTACATAATGGTTGAAGGGAAACTTTTTAGACTGTCTGATATGGTTGTAATGTATACATAGAGAAATATTTAAAAACACTATGTTATAAATGGGAAAGGGGAAAACAATCTAAAGAGAAGTTTCTATAAATTACTTAAATGATACTAGGTAAAATGATGATACTAGGAGACAGAAAAGTTATACACATATATAAAGCAATACGTAAGAGTTAAATGAAGAGGTATACTAAAAATCACTATGTATAAATTAAAATAGAACTACAAAAATGTTCAAGTAAAACCATAAATAAAAAAAAAAAGCAAACACACACAAAAAAGAAAGAAAATGGTTTGTGTAGACCTAACATTCAATAATTACATTAAATGGCAGTGGTCTAAACAGACCATAAAAGAGATTGGCATAGATTGGCATTAGATTAAAAAACATGATCCAACTATATTCCATCTACAAGAGATAAGTTAAAAGGTAATAAATGAAAAAAGAAAAGGTAATAGATGGAAAAATATATATCATGCAAACATTAATCAGAGGAAAGCAGAAGTGGTTGAACATATTAAATAAATCAGATAAAATCAGATAAAGATAAACATATTAAATCAGATAATATCAGATAAAGTAAACTTCAGAGCAAAAAAATTTACTAGAAACATTCTGGCCTGGTACTCTTAAATACAACTTTCCCAATTCCTTCAATAGTTGCTAGTCTATAATTTATTTTATTTTTTAAATTTTATTTTAAAGATAATAAAACCCAACAAAACAAAACAGAATAAATCCAATCAAAACAAGGCAGTGAAATTGGCACAGAAAATCAAAGCAGGATAATAGGAAAACAACAATGGCTACCATAGTATATCTTGTTATCTTCACAGCAGTTGTTCATTCCATCAGATATAGCAAAATCAGACCAAAATAGAAAACCAATCAAAATTGAATATTAAGTAAAGCAAAAAAAAATTGATAACAAAACAAAACAGAATATTAGACTTCAAAAACAAGATAGGAAAAATTCCCCCATATTTGCCATATTGCATACTGTTATCCTTCCTATAGATGCTGACTGCCAGCCCCAGGCCTGTAAATTCAACCAAACACTGGAAGCCCTCAGTTGCTTTTTGTACCTCAGTTGCTATCAGCTCAGGCTGACCTCCAAACCACCTGGTGGCTTACGGGGGGGTTTGGTGATTCTCAGCCTGTGCACCAGGAGGCGCTGACTTTTCTTTTCCTGGGCCCCACATGGTCTGCACAGCTTACCAGAAAGGCTGGCTGGTTGGCTCGTTGATTGGCTCCTCCCAGTCCCAGCATGGCCGACTCTCAGGAGTCACTATCTGACTTTTCTCTTCCTAGGTCCTACATGGTCTGCCTATAATTTAGATTTTCTACAATTTCTACATGTATTTGTAATCTTCTAACATAAATTGTCCATTTTATCCACGAATTACTCATACATATTTTGAATTTATTCACAACTATAATTAAAACCTCTTTCCTAGTATTTTGCATGAGTTTTTGTCACACCTTTATCGCAGGTAATATTAATAACCAAATTACCATCAATCACAGCGCATTTGTACTATTTAATTCTTACAATAAATCTGTAAGGCAGGAATTATTATCTCAATTTTATTAACCTCCGAGAAGTCTAGTTACTTTCTCAGGGAAACACAGCTAATAAATGGATAAATTAACCTAGTCTCAACATGAAAAACTGCCTTTCACCAAGATGGTGCTTTAAAAATTCTTATTGTTAGAGGATCTAATTAAATTGAGAAGAGGTTGGTATCTGTCTCTCTAGGTAAAGAAAGCCCACTTTCTGCAACAGAAAGTTAAAGGGAAATTTTTAAAAATTGATTTCAAATATAAATTTGAGTTCTTGAAGAAGGAAATACAAGAGGCATATGTGTGTGCGACAAAGAGGAAGACTATATAACAGATTCTAATTTTTCTTTTCTTTTTTTTTGGGGGGGCACCAGGGATTGAACTCATTACCTCACGCTCGCCAGGCTGGAGCTTAGGCCACTGAGCCAACTTCCCAGCCCTTGCCTTTTTGAGACAGGGTCTCACTATGCCATTCAGGCTGGCCTTGAGCTCACTTTGTAGCCCAGGCTGGTCTCAAACTCACAATGATTCTCCTGCCTCAGACTCCCGAGTGCTGGGATTACAGGCATGGGCCACCATGCTGGGCTCAGATTCTAGTTTTTTGCCCAACTTTCTTTGGTGGTTTAGTCTTTCCTATACGAGCTATGAAATGTGTTGAGAGGCTTAAATATTACACTTCAGTAAATGTTAATTTTCTTTTGAAAAATTACTGATAATGATAAAACAGGTAAAACAGGTATGAGGCATACAATTCTGCCTTTAAAAGAAATGAGTTGGCAGCAACTAAAAAGTATCTAGAGACACCCAAGAAGCATACAGGTGAGCAGAGAAATGCAAATATTACATGTAAAAGAGTTAAAGTGGGTAGATTTTAACTTTCCCTCTCATTAAGTGAAAGCACTTTTTAAAATGAGAATAAAGTATTAATTGTGTAAGAAAAACTTTTTTTTTTTTTTTTGTGGCATCAGGGATCAAACTCATGACTTCATGCTTGCCAGGCAGGTGCTTAAGGCCACTGAGCTAAATCCCTGGCCCTTGTCTTTTTAAGACAGGGTCTCACTATGCCGTTCAGGCTGGCCTTGAGCTCACTTTGTAGCCCAGACTGGTCTTGAACTCACAATGATCCTCCTGTCTTAGCCTCCTGAGTGCTGGGATTATAGGTGTGAGCCACCATGCCCAGCGAACAACTACATTTTGTTACAAACATTATCTTATACTTCTTTTAAAGTATCAATGAAGGTGTTAAGGGTGTAGCTTAGTGGCGCATGTGTTTAGCAGTTCAAGGCTCTGGGCTCAATCTCTGGCATGCACATATGCACATGTGTACAGTATCAATGAAATTAAGTATTAGTTCACTAGTCTCTGTGTATTTTCATATTTTGTTCACTACATTCTAAGAAGCATATGGACAATACTCAATATTGTTTATTAACAATGTGTAATAAGAAAGTAGTTAACTTTGTCTTACTTTATTTATCCCTGATGTTTCTTTTCTTTTTTTTTTTTTTTTTTTTTTGCGGCACTGGGGATTGAACTCACGACCTTGCACTTGCCAGGCAGGAGCTTAGACCACTGAGCTAGATCCCTGGCCCTTTCCTGATGTTTCTTAGGAGGTAAATGTTAACACCAGGGCTGGGGATATATATAGCTCAGTGGCACAGCGCCTGCCTGGCAAGTGCAAGGTCCTGAGTTTTGATTTCCAGTACCAAAAAAAAAAAACAAAAAAAAACCATAAGAAAGAACACTACTCTAAGCAAATTAAACATGGCAAAGCCTTCTCCCATTATTCGAAATAACATTAACGTTAGTTTCTGTTTCCTTCCAATTTAAGAATGACTTTTACCTTTCTGGAAGAAAGAAATGATTCCACATTGCTCTTACTAATAATGTGTGTGACTGTTAAGGTGAATAGCTAAGCACCTGGCAATGCTTTTGGTTTTCTATGAATGTGATCACTGGAATTGAATAAAAATTGGCTTACTGCCTTAAAGGTACAGTTTGAATTATTCTTGTTCACTGGACCTTTGTGTTTTCTCAACTATAAACATGTGGCACTTGTGATGACAATACACTACGCTATCTGATCTTTTCCTTTTCTGTTTTGTTTACCCTGAATTTAACACTGTGTAACTCTGATGAGCTCAGAGCAGTCTATAAATTTAGAAGGCAAAACTGTAGAACAAAAATAATTCAAGCACTAGGTGTGAATTCTAGCTTTGTTACCTACTTGAATTTGATTTTGGAGATATACTGTCTGAATTCAATTTCCTTAACCCGTTAAATGTAGATCAAGTGCTTACCTGACAAAGTCTCTCTCCTTAACTGTAGTCAGACTTCTCAGCCTTGACCCCGACATCTGTCTTTGTAGGGCCTGCAGCGCCATCTAGTTGTAGCAAGAAACTTGCTAAGTCAGCTAAAAGTCTCTTCACCCTTACCCTCACGTCTGGTATCTGATCACTATAGTCTGTTTTTAGCAAGAATCCTGTCAAGAAGTTTAGCTAGAATCCCTCCTTAATGCTGATGTTTACTTTTAGTAACTCTCCATGCACTTGCTCCTACTTCTTTTTTGCAGCACTGGATTTAACTTGTAACCTTGCGCTTGCCAGGCAGGTGCTTACACCACTGAGCTAAATCCCCAGCCCTTGTCTTTTTGAGACAGGGTCTCACTGTGCCGTTCAGACTGGCCTTGAGCTCACTTTGTAGCCCAGGCTGGTCTTAAACTTGCAATGATCCTCCTGCCTCAGCCTCCCAAGTGCCGGGATTATAGGCATGAGCCACCAGGCCCAGCTGTTCCTACTTAGTTCTAAATTACCACTTTTTCATGTTGTTTTTGGAACTGAGCCTATTTCTATGAAGAGACCACTTTTTCTCAAAGGCAACAGTTCTTGAATAAAATACCATGTTAACCACTGTCCAACTCTGATTTTTAAGGTTGCTGTGAGCATTAAATTTATTAATACATATTATATGCCTAAAGTAGTGTCTGACCCATACAAGTATTCCATAAACACTGGTTTTGATAAAATCACTTCTGGTCCTCTACTCCTTTTAGATGGTTTGCACTGTTTTGTTTTGTTCCGTTTTATTGTTTTGTTTTCTTCAATGTGCCATTTTGATTGGTTTTATTCTGATTTTATTTGTCTGATGGTATGAGCAGCAATTTTAATGATAACAAGAGGCACTATGGTAACCATTGTTGATTTCCTATTATCCTGTTTTGAAATTCTGTATCATTTGCACAGTTTTGTCTTGGTTGGCTTTATTTTATTTTGTTTGGTTTTATTCTCTTAAAAAAAAAAAAAAAGACTGCATACTCCCTTACTCCAGTGGGGCTGGGTTTGGTGACTTGCTTTAGCTTCAGAGACAACCTTTGGCCTGCTCACATGACTGGTTCTGACCAATCAAAGGCCAGTGGCTATGAAGCAGAGGCTTTACATGTCTTTGTGCAATATGAGTTGTTTTTGTCAGCACCATGTGAACAGCTTCTCCCAAGTAAACGCTGTCGCTTTACTGGGGCCCAGAACGGTCATACCTAGAACAGATCCAAACTCAACCTGCAACGAGGAGCCAAGCCCAACTGAAACAGAGGGCTGAAGTAGTGAGATCCACATAGCAAGAGGTGATGAGTGTGCTTACTGTAGAAAAGTAGGATGGAAAGAGGTTCATATATAGTCTATTATTAGGGTCTATAGGCCTTATAAACTATCTGCCTGTGAATTTTTCTTTTTCTTTTGCTGAAAACACCTATACACAATAATGTTCCCTGATGTTCATACTTTTCAACAATATCATTCTCATGTAAAACTATGTAAAATATAAAATATAAAATAGGTATATTAAAATTCTTTCAAGCAACTGCCTCTTTCTGATTAAATTGTTCTATACAATGAGTTAAGCATTTAAGTTTGCTTTTTTTAAATACCACAAGTTGTCTCCCAACTTCAAAGCAATAAAATGGTACAGACTACTTTTAAACTTGAAACTTTTGTTGAGGATGAGTGTTTCACAAAATACTATCTATATGAGTTGTAAGAACAATTAAGAAAAACAATGGTTACTAAAAAAAAAAAAAAAACAACCAAAGTGGTATCAGGGTATAAACATGTTATTTTTTAAAAAGATACAAAAGAAATTTAATTTTTTCAAAGCTATAATTAATGTTAGAAGCAATTTAGAATTAGATAAAATTACAGCTATTTGAAATTAGCACAATACAAGGGGACAAGAGTTATTCAAGAAATCATTGTGGAATTAATGTTACATTATTCATCAGAAGACAATAAGTCTTACTTTTGGCTTATGGCATCAGCAAATCTTAAGCTAATATTGTAAAGATGAATTAAAAAAATCATCAATTTCTTTTCTGCATTATTAGTCTAGGGAAATTACAGCAGAATATAACAAGTTCAAAGGATTAAAGTTTTGGATTACTTTAACTGTAAGGCAAAAATGAGAACATTCATCCAAATGAACTTTTTTTTTAAAATTGTGCATATGTCTTTGTTAAAAAGTTAATGGAACAAAAGTTTCCCTAGAGACTTAAAAAACAATTACCACTTCTATTATAGTACAAGAAGACTAAAATTTGGAAATCAGCAGTAGCAGCCTATTATTCAGGGTAGAAAGAGAGTAACAAACTCACCATACTGAGGAGAGTGAGCACTTTAGAACTAAATGCGCTCACTAAAAAACAAAATTGATTGTTGCTTGAAGGCACTGAATTACTGTTGAGGAATCCTCATTAAGAGACACAGAACCCTTTAGAAAATTTTGAAAAAGAAGTCTAGATAACAAAAAACAACCAAACACACAGACATAAATGAAGTCCAAATGTAGCGATAATACTTCTTTTTCTAAATACTTTTAAAAGCAGCGAATACTTTTTAGTAAATGCTAACATAAAAGTCTAAAGGAAACTATGAATTTTTTAAAAAAAACATTCTACTCTGTAAGGTTAAGAGAATAGTAAAGTACTAAATCCATTAAGATTTATAAATATTTCAGAATGTTAGAAAATAAAAAAGAAAAATAGAAACTAACGAAGTGCTCTCTTTCCCTCAAAAAGTGATTAGAAGTTAGCAACATAATAGGTTTTTCTGTTATTGTACCTCCCACAGGCTTCTGCTTGCCAAAACTAAGAAACCTCAGACACAAAAACCATTTAAAATACTTTCCTGCCTCCTCTAATCCCAATTCTTAACAAAACATTTCCAAGAGTTGGCTTCAAATTTACTTGTGTAATGAATTGTTAAATATAGACTGGCTGCTAACTAAATTTCTTTGTTTCTAAAAATCAATGACAGAAAATAAAACATATAAAAGTATTCTAAATGTGTTTCCTTTTTTTACAACAAATCAGGTTGGCTGCAATACTGTAATTAGTATATTCAGTCTCCCTAAAATGAGTTGCCTAAATCTCCTCCCTTACCTTCTAAAAAATGACTCAAGGTGCAGAGTTAACTCTTAGGCCTCCATTTTTATAAATCATGCAGTATAAGACATGACCTTTGAAACAATCTTGAAAATGCCCCTTGTATAATGCTGTTACTATGGTAACTGTGGTAGGCTAGTTATTTGAAAAACTCAGATTTCTGAGTGTGAACAGGGTCACCTCATCATCTTTTTCTCTCTTTTCTTCATAATTTATCTTTCAGCCAGATAGATGTCTTAGCACATGCCTGCAATCCCAACATTATGGGAGGCTCGGGAAAGAGGATTCAAAGTCTGAGCCCAACCCAGGCAACTAGTGATTAAGACCCAGTCTCAAAAAAT
>RJWT010034059.1:0-13757 GCA_004365215.1 Cuniculus paca
AGGAAGAATCTAAAATATGAATTGAAGCCCACAAGAGAATAAAAAGAAGAATTTAAATGAAGAAGAAGGTGGTTGCTGGCAACACCTTAGCCTGGAGCCAGACTCACCCTGGGAGAAGAGCTATTGAGCCTGGAGATGCATGGTCATGGTTGCAGTCATGGTCAACCCCACAGATCTCTGTGGAGAGGCATGGGGGTGAAAGAGAGTGGTGGATGCAGAGATCTGTGCTGGCTGGTGGTGAGTGCAGGGGACTTGATCCTCCCATGGGAGAGAGTGATTGACCAGGCACCATTTTCAAGTTGGGCAAGATACACCAGGGCTGAGACTGCTACCCACTGCAGCACGAAGTTGTGGGTGAACCTGTGGAAATAGCTAGGACTGATATCCACTTGTGTGTGCATTCCAGACATCATGTAGGTTCCTAAACAGCTTAGATTCACAGGCCGTGGCCAGTTACACTCCCATGCAAATGCTGGGGACCCTTGTGGGCTGGTACCAAGCTCAGGGCAGAGGCATGGGTGCCCACCATCAGATACCCATACCCAGCACTGGCCAGAAAAACCAAAGAGTCACCCAGCAGCTCCAGATTGTGGGCAGACCTGTGGAAGCTGTTTGGACCACACTCGACTCGTGCACATTCTGGACAAATCGCTAGATTCTTAAACAGCTTAGATTCCAACACCCTGGCCAGGTGTGCTCCCAGGCAAACTCCAGGTGGGTCAGTACCCAGCTCAGTGCAGAGGCATGGGTACCAACCGTCAGATGTCCATAGCCAGCACTGGCCAGAAAAGCTGAACAGTCTCGCTTTGGAGAAGTTGTGGCCAGTGCCTGGGTGCCTGGGAACACACTATCCAGGTGTGTCGAAGAAATCAAGGAATATGCCAAGATGAAGAGGGAGAGGGCAATCTCTGGCTTCCAACCCAAGCAGCACAAGTCCACGAGAGGTAAACATGGAGGAGATCGAGAATCGTACACCTGAAATGATTGAAGTGATGTCAACTGAAGTGAAGAAACAAGTTCATGAAGCTATAAGAGAAGTGAGAACAGAAATTCTATCCTAGGTAAAAGAAGATATGAAAACCATAATAGAAGAAATACTAAGCATCTCTAAAGAAAAAAATAGAGGAGCATAGATAAAAAATACAGGAGGACAGATAAAAAATAGAGGAGCATAGGAAAATGAGGGAAACCATGAATGGGCAATAAGGGCAAAGCAGGGGACATTACAATGCCTGACTTGAAGCTGTACTAAAGTCGACAGCCATACCATCTTTCCATGGAGAATAGTCCTTGGAATAGCCCAAATAGAATAGAGGAGGACAGATAAAAAATAGAAGAGCATAGGAAAATGAGGGAAACCATGAATGAACAATATGAGAGAGATTTAGAATGCATGACACACATTCAAAGAGATATCCAGAAAATTAAAAACTCCACTGAAAGCTGGCAAAATCACTTAAAAGAAAGTGAAGCTAGATTTTTAAACCTTGAAGACAGGTTTGCAGCTTGTGATCACAAAAGGAAAGATCTCTTAAAAATAACAAGGACTCAGGAAGTAACAATTCAACAGCTGCTAGATAACTCAAAGAAGCATAACTTAAGAATTGAAAATGTGAGTGAGACAAATGACATCAGGACCTCATTTACAGAAATAATTTCTGAGAACTTCCCAAGCATGGGAAAAGAAAGTGACATTCAAATAAGTGGGGCATATAGAACTCCAGCTAGTCATGACCAAAACAAATCTACACCCACACATATAATAATCATGATCCCAGAAATTCAACTGAAGAATAGAATGTTAAGAGCTTTTAGAGAAAAGAAACAGATCACCTATAAAGGAAAGCCCATCAGAATCACGGCAGACTTCTCAACACAAACCATCAAGTCAAGAAAAGGCTGGAGTGAAGTTTTGCAAGTCCTGAAAGTAAACAACTTCCAACCCAGATTCATGTACCCTGCAAAACTTTCTTTCAACATTAATGGAGAAACAAGATACTTCCATGACTAAGAACAACTCAAGGAATTCATGACCACCAAACTAACCCTACAAAGAATACTAAAGGACATTCTAGAGAGAGAGAAAAAGGACCACGGTCTTAGGAACAATGTCAGAGGGGGACCATCAAGTGGGGCCAGTCGATTGAATGGAGAGGAAAAAATCAGGAACCAATGGCAGGAAAATAGAATGGCAGAGACAATGCAGTGCAAGAGGGCCTCAAGACACCAATAGAAAGATACACTGGCAGAGTGGATCAGGAGACAGGATCCATCAATATGCTCTATACAAGAAACACATTTAACTAGAAAGAAAATTCATAGACTGAAAGTCAAAGGAGACAGAACAATACCCTATATGACAGGGATCTAGAAAAAAAGTAGGGGTAGCCTGCCCATTAATTGCAGAATGGATAAGAAAGACATGGTATTTTATGTGGTGGAAACCTACCCAAGTATAAAGAAGATAGCCTCAAGGCTCTTGTAGGTGGCTAGAGGCAACTGGTGATCATGCTCATGGATGAACTGGCTCAGAGTCACATGGGTGAATTTTGTGTTGTCTCCCTAGTATAACAAACTAAAGGAGTTAGTGGGATAAAAAATGCACAACACATTGGGAAAGTCAAAGGGGAGGAATTATCTAAAAAGGTAAGGAAGTGGCCACTGTGAATCTATTATCATGATTTGAAACTCATATCATCTTTCTTCATTGTTCTGATTAGGTTTGTTTTATTCTGATCTGTTTGATTTTATTATACTTGATGACATGGAGAATTATTTTGAAGATAACAAAATATATAATTTCAGTCATCTAGGATGTCTAATTATCTTGTTTAGAAACCTTGTATTGCTTTCATTGTTTTGTTTTGATTGATTTTACTCTTCTGTGTTGTTTCATTGTAATATGCCTGAAGATGTAGGGAACTATTCTGAAGATAACAAACGTTATGGTAGCCACTGCTGTTTTACTAGTATTTTGAAGTTCTGCATTGCTTACATTGTTCTGCTTTGTTTTGTTTTGTTTTGTTTTTGTTTTATTCACTGTTGTATTTTGTTTGATTTTACTTATCCATGATGGTATGGGCAGGTATATTGCAGATAACAAGAGGCATTATGGTATTCATTATCGATTCCTTTTTACCCTGTTTAGAAGTCATGTACCATGTTCATTGTTTTGTTGTGATTGACTCTACTCTGTTTTATTTTGTTTGGTTGTATTCTTTAAAAAAAAAAAAAGAAAAACAATAAGCAAAAGAGACAAACCACCACCACCACAACCACCAAACCCCAAATAATAACAGTATAGGTTTTCAAAACAAGATGATAGGAATCTAACAATGGTTGTAATATTGCATGTTGTTATCTTCAAAAGAGTTGCTTAGATTGCCGAATATAGACATGTAAAATCGATCTAACCATATGAGTACTTACTGTTCTTTTCCAAGAACTAGTAGAATTAGTATTACAGTCATTTTTAGCTTTCTTATGTATATATATATATATATATATATATATACACACAAATTTATGACTTTTTCCTTCCTTTTTTCCTCCTTTTCCTATCACAGTTACTTTTCCTCTGTGAGCAGTTTCTTTCCCTTAAATAGTATTTATTGAAGATTTTGGATCACATTTACTCTTTCAGTTTCTTACTCTAGGGAGACAATACAGTATTTACATATGTAAATTTGATTTATTTCACTTATGAGTATGGTCTCAAGTTGTACATATTTACTTATAAAAGCCTCAATGCAATCTTTCTTTATAGGTGAGTAGTTCTCCATTGTTTAAAAATACATTATTCATTTGTCGATTGATGGGCACATGGGTTGTTTCCAAGATTCGGCTATTACAAATTGTGCTACTATAAACATGGGTGCACATATATCACTGTGGTATGATGTTTTCAATTCTGGGAAAATGCCCAGAGTGGGATATCTGGGTTAAATGGAACCACTAATCTTAGCTGTTTGAGGAACCTCCACACTGATTTCCACAGTGGTTGCACCAGTCTACACTTCCACCAACAGTGGAGAAGAGTTTCTTTTTCCACACAGCCCTTCCAGCATTTGTTATTGGTTGATTTTCTTGATCTTGGTCATTCTGGAGTGAGATGAAATCTCAGTGTTGTTTTGATTTGCATTCATGCTAAACACTTTTTCATATATTTATTTGCCATTTGTATTTCTTCACCTGAGAAGTGTGTATTCATCTCAGATGCCCATTTTTGGATTGAGTCCTTGAATTTTGGGGACCTGATTTTTTAATTGTATGTTCTAAGGGCTGGGGATTTAGGTCAGTGGCCTAAGCACCTGCCTGGCTTAAGCAAGTGTGAGGTCATGAGTTCAGTCCCCCAGCACTGCAAAAAAAAAAAAATTCTAATTGTATGTGCTAGATAGAAATCCTTTTTCTGAGGGACAGTTGGCCAAGATATTTTCCTAATTTGTGTGTTTTCTTTTCAGTCCATTGGATATTTCTTTTGATATGCAAAAACATTTTAATAAGATGAGATCCCAGTTGTTGATTCTGGGAAGTATTTCCTGTGCGGTTTGATTTTTGTTCATGAACTCTCTGCCTACCCCTATGTTAAGATTTCTACTGACTTTGTCTTCCAGAAGATTTAGTGTTTCTGTTTTAATATTTAGATCTCCAATCCATTTTGACTTTAGTTTAGTGCATGATGATAGACATGGGTCTAGTTTTAGTTTTTGACATATGGAAAGCCAGTTTTTCCAGCACCACTTATTAAAGAGGCTATCTTTCTTCCAGTGAGCATGTTTGGCCTGTTTGTTGAAGATGAGGTGGCTCAGTATGTTTGTAGTTGTGGCTGTATATTGTAATTGATTCCATTGATCTTTAGATGTAGGTCTGTTTTTATGCCAGTGCCATCCTGATTTTATCACTGTAGCTTTGTAGTATAATTTCAAGTCAGGTATTGTGATGCCTCCTACCTTGCCTTTGTTCTACCCTCTTTAAACTGTTAGTTTCCCCCCTCTTTACCTCTCTCTTTGTAAACTTTCAGTATATAGGTTTGGCTAGATAAATGCCCAGTTGATGTGACCCCTGTATAAATGTTCTTTTGAATGTTACATTTTGTGATTTCTGCCCAGTGGATTTACAGAGATTTAGTTTAGAAATTAGTCAATGCTTGAACCAAGGGTTGGAAAACTACAGTCTAGTTCAAGAATCAAATGTGACCAAGTGAGGTGGCACACAGCTGTGATCCCAGCATTGGGGAGGCTGAGGCATGAGGATCACTGTGAGCTCAAGGCCAACCTGGGCTACATAGTGAGATAGTGAGTTCAAGGCCAACCTGAAGTACACAATGAGATCATGTCTCAGAAAAAAAAAAGAGTCAAATGTGACCCATTGCTTGTTTTTGTAAATGAAGTTTTATTGAAACATAGCCATGTCTATTTGCTTATGCATTGTGAGTGAGTTTGAGCTACAGTGGCAGAGTTGAGTAATCATAATGAAGGTTGCATGGCCTGTAATGGCTAACATATTTATCTGACCTTTTGTAGGAATCAGTTTGCTTTTCCCTGAGTTAACCTTGTTGGGGTAGAGGACAGGAAATGATATGTATTCTTAATCCACTTTCACACAAAATTGTTTCCTGTCAGGCAGATGTTTGTGGAAAAATAATTCATCTGTCTAAGAACCCTCACCCAGAAGATTATGTATTTGTTTTTTTCAGTTAGTAAACCAAAGCAAAGAACTTCCATAAACAAAATTCATGAAACATTACATATAATGTTATCAAAACTGCCAATAAAAATCAACCCTTATCTCTTGCGTGACAAATTCTGCAAGTTATTATAGCTTAAGAGAAAGATGTTTATCTCAACTCTTGTCTCAACAGCAGCCATTGTCTTCCTGATTAGCTAGGCTGAAGTATAATTCTGTACTGAAAGATTTCAGATTAGGCAAAAAGAAATGTTTGTTTAATGGAGGGATAGGAACTATACCCGTGTGTGGAAATACTGATATTGCATCTTGAAATTAAACTTAGTTTAAAAGAATGCTTTATTTTAAAAAGTGTGACAAAGGAGTCTTATGTTTTACTCAACCTCAATTTCTCTCATTAGAGCTGAGTGAGATTTCCTAGGATAGTACAGAGCTGCTTATCTTGAGGTGGAAAACATGTCACTAGCTGATTCCTGCTGAGGCATCATATTTAGAAGGCCTAATGTTAGCTCGTTAACCTAAGATCAGAGAAGAGGAAAGTATTGCTTATGGTCTCTTTCCATCTCTGATTTGGGTCTTTATTGATGTGAGCATTCTGCTAGTTTCAGAGCACTGGAAAAGAGAATGGTGGTGGTGATTCTTTTTATCTGTAGTTGATATCATGGTTGTAATAGAGAAGCATCTGGTTTCATATAACATTGAGTTACTCATTACATATGACCTTGATTTATTATCTAAATTAATTTGTATGTAGGCTTGGCATATATCTTTTGTCATTTTCAAAAGGACTAGAAAAAGACTATAAGTTTTTTTAGGGTCATCATTCTGAATGATTACAAGTTTCTGAAAACAGCTGGTCAGTAGGGTTCTGGAATACCTTATGAAGAAGTGGTCATCCTCCTTAGATTTTTCTTAAAGTCTAATACAGAAATGCCTTGTTATTCCTAATAGTAAGGCTTATAGAAAAAATAAAAAGGAGAAACTTCTGGTCACTTCTTCACATTTGTCCTTTCCTTGTCTAATTATAGAATCTTCTCTTTATTTGCTTCAAAAATTGATGGTATCCTCAGGACTCAAGTTACCATTCTTCATTTGTCATTTACCTTTCTTTATCTTCCTAAAGTATTTCCAGCTTTCCAAACCAAACATTTCTGTCACCTCTCATCTTCCACACAAATATTCTTTTGTCTTGCTCCCTAAAGAACTCACATAGCAAGACCTTGGTTCATATTAAGAAGGCAACACAGCATGGTGCCATGTTTTTCAAAATTTATTGTGCATGTATGTCACTGTGGCTGTGTTTAAGATTTGGCTTACATTCAGCAGGTGTGAGTTGGGGTCTGAAATCTTGCATTTCTTTTTTGCCCCATTTTAATGAATATATAGTAATTGACAAGCATAGCCATACATTTTAAACATATATGTCATATTTTAGGATACATTTACTTTGCAAGGTGATCACTACAGTCACCACATTCAAGCTAACATTAACATATCCATCACCTTACATACTTACAGAAATTCTTAATTTCCTTTACTTAGAAATGTTTTATAATTTATAATAGCACAAGTTAAAAATATTCTTAAGCAAAAGAGAAATGTCTGACTCCCAGAGACAGATTAGAAAAATCAATTGAACACCATTCTAGATGATTCTTTGATTTCTATATGCCAATAGATATAAAATTTTTTAGCAATTGGCAATTTCATGTGCACTGTTTCATAACCTCTTCTCTTAACAGATTCCAAGGGTCACTTTTCTCCTCCATAAATTCTTCTCAACCTAATGATCTTTTAATGATGTAATTAACAACTCATTTTTATCTCTCCTGCTACTTTCTCTTATACTCATCTTCTCCTTATTCCCTTTCTCTTGCCTAGTAATATCTCCCTTCTACTTTCACGTCATCGTTTTTTAGATTCCACATATTAGGGGAAACAGGAGATTCTTGTCTCAATGAAGGTAGCTTATTTCACTTAAGATGACCTCCAGTTCTATCAATTTTTATGCAAAATAACATCATTTTATTCTTTATGTCTGAATAATATGCTGCTCTTTATACATACCACAATTTCTTTATTCATTCATAGGTTGATGGGCACCTAGGCTGGTTCCATATCTTAACTATTGTCAATTGTGCTGCAGCAAACACGAATATGCACATATCCCTATAATATGTTGACTTTAATTACTTCCAGTTTATTCTAGGGAGTGATATAGCTGCATTATTTGTAGTTGTATTTTTAGTTTGTTTCCCCTCCCCTTTGGAAGAAACTTCATGCTGATTCCCATAGTGGCTGTTCTACTTTACATTCCTAACAGTAGTATAGGAGAGTTTCTCTCCAGAATTCTTTTTTTTAGGTTCTTGTTGGTAGGCATTCTAACTGGGGTGAGATGGAATCTGAATGTAGTTTAATTTGCCTTTACCTAATGGCTAAATATGTTGAACAGTTTTTCATATGCTAACTGGTCATTTGAACTTTTTCTTTTGAGAAGTGTGTATTCAATTCATTTGCCAATAATTGATTGGTTTTTTTGATAAAATCTTATATTTCTAACAAGTTTGCAAATACAGATGATTCTGTTTTGTGAATAATAATTTGAGTAGCAAGAGTTTGATGGCTTAGAAATTAGTAACTCTTAGGCTGGGGATTTACCTCAGTGGTTCAAGTGCTTGCCTGGTAAGTGCGAGGACGTGAGTTCGATCCCCAGGACAAAACAAAAAAACAAAAACAAAAACAGAAAAACCCCACAAAAACCAAAAAACAGAAATTTTATCATCACTTAATTTTATCATCTTGGGAAAGTTACCTACTTCACTGTGCCTAGTTTTTTCTTATGTAAGAATGAAGAAGATAAATCAGTCCCTATTTTCTCTGTATTCACTCAACTCTAAGATTCAATTAATCTACAAATATATATATTGAAAATGACTTCCATTTTAGAATAGAATACCATCACATTTTATGTTAATATACTAAAAATCATAAGGTAACTAAATTATCTTCATTGAGGCCTGTTGGAATAGTACCAGTGAACTTCCTGTTGAGATGTGAGTGCTGTTGTTTTATTTGAAATTCTAACATCTGACTTTCTCATTATGTTGCTTAGGAAAAACAAAACTTGTTTCCTGAAAGCTATGCTTGACAGTCTTATAGTCAGGGTTACCTGGGAAAAGTTATTGCCATGGAACCTGACTTATTTATATCTGGCCCACTCTGAACAAATTCTAGCCAACATTTCTGCACTGGTCTCTTCTTGAATATTGCACTTAGCATCTCTCTAAATTTAGTGGGCATTTTCTGCTTTAATGAACATCTACCTGTATAAATATAGATGTTGTTTGGTCAGCACTTTTCTTCGCAGTATTTTCCAGTCATAATTTACCTGCAATAAACTCCTAAGGCAAACATGCTTCCCCTTTACCAGCCTTGCACAAACAGCTGATCTAGGCTCAGGAACATAAATAACCTCTTTGCAGAAAGGCACTTACCTCTTGAGAGTTCCAAACTTTTTCAGAGTAACAGGTGGCTGCTTTTCACATTTCTATTCATTAAATTTCCAAGTTCTTCTTGGGACTTGATATTGACAAGCATTGGCCTCCCTTTTTGGGAATGATGATTTTTTAAAAGAGCTAGATGTTTTTGAGATGAACTCATTTAGTGGTTCTTAACTTAGAGTCTATAGATGACTTTCTGGGAGCTTAATTTGCAAAGCCCTTTAAATGTATGCTTGGAAAAATACGGGGCTGTGAGGAAAGGCCTACATTATTCATCAGATTCTTAAATAGTCTATAATCCAAACAATTCAAAAAACCTCTAATTTTATCAAAGTTCTGTCATTCCCAAGGTACCTCTTTTCATATACATTATATAATGATTAGCATTTATATGTATGTTATTGCCCATAAAAAGAAAAAAATTTGATTAGAGTGTGCAAAGAGATGCAATGAGTATTGACTATTTTCCTATACCTTATAATACATTATATGCACATTCATCAAATAATGGATGATTACACATTTCATGGTATCCTATATTTAGAATGGGGAGATAGAGATAAAATACACTATTCCTACCCTTAGTACAGCTTCAGTGTAGATGAAGGTATATGACTATACAGCAATATGTGGTAAATATTAGAGTATAGTGCCCCTAACTTCTTAAAGATGATTGAACTGTCTGGAGTACATATATTCAGCTATGTGAATTGGGAATCCTAACTGACAGTGCTGTAACAGTAAAAAAATCTCATAATTTTAATAAACAGAGAAAAATAGAAATATACTATTTCCTGGGAAAGTTTGGGAAGGAGTTAACAATACCCCAGGATTAGGAAAAACAACTATGTCCATCAAGGTTGTTCCCAAATGTTGTTATTCACTATAATACCCTGGATAGATATTTGTCATTTACTACATACTAGAATACATGATAATAAAAATCAAAATAGTATTTGAGGGTTGTAATGAAAACCAGAAGCTCCTCCTCCAACACTTTGCGGCTCTTGGTTTTAAGCATCTTAAAAAAAACAAAAACAAAAACAAAAACAAAAACATGGGAAATCTTATGGGTCCAAAGCAGATATTCTGAATCACTGGGATGAAACTTTAATTTTGTAAGGGAAAAGTACAATTCTAAAGGTTCCTTACAGAGTGGTCTAGGCTGGCTTATTAGAATTACTTGGCTTGGGACTTTTCTTCTTACTCAGAAACTCCAGGCTTTAAATGCCTAGGGATTAAGTGTCATAAAAGTGCTATAAATGTTTTCTAAGGAAGGAGAAATCACTTCAGCTATCACCATCAATGTCAACTTCCTCAATGGGTTGACATTTAGATACCCTTGATGAATAGGTCAGATGAAACACACCCTGTTCATGCTGTTCTGAGAAGCTGGCTTTCATTGCTGGTTAAATTTACCTTTGGGCAGTGCCAGAGTCATAACAGATTATATTTGTGGCAAGCTTTTCTGAAAGAGCTTCTAAGTGAGGTGGGTTTCAATTTCTTTTCTCCTATGGCCATTTCAGTAGACCTCTGTTTACATACATGCCTAATTCCAATACACAGAATGCTTATTAATTATTACCTCAAGACTGGGGGGGGAATGAGATAAAAGGTCAAAACAGTGCTCTCACTGCTGAATTTCTCTGAAACTAGTATACATTGCCTTGCAAAATTCCATGGTAGAAAATACAGTGAACCAAAATGAAAATGTGCTTGTGACTAGTTTGACCTATATTTACAATGGTAGCTAAATACTAATTCATTGTGTTTCTAATACCATGCATGAAGATGGATGCTTGTAAAGGTCAAGTGAATGTATTAAAATAGCCTCTTAATATTTAGCAGGTGAAAACCCAGGAAAAATGCACTTTTTCTATTTTCTATGGGTTGTGTATTTTTCTTTTCCTTTTCTGTTATGTTTGTTTGACCTTAATCTTTCTAAATTACTAATAAATTCAGTTCCCAGAAAGGGACTGAGAATATTTTTTATTTACAGTGGGAGTTTTTCTTTTTTTACAGATATCCCTCTATTTTGAGAACCACTTGTAGTATAGGTCTTATACTATCTATCCTGAAGAGACAATAAAACTAAATCTTACCTTAATGATAGAATAATTTGAGATTATTGGAGAAAACACATACACATGCATATATGGAGAGAGTTTCATCATTTCAAGAAGTGCAAAAGTTAAATTAAGTCAAGCAATAAAGCAAATACAGAGAAATGTAAGAATAGAAAATCAAATAATTTATTAACTACAATGTAAAGAAATGTTTACTCTTTATTTCAGTAGGAAAGAAAATGAAGCCCAGATAAATCCAAAATGTACTGATTTTTCATACTTGACAAAATAATTGGAAAAGTAAAATAGACAAATGATGGCATTTTATGTTGGGATAGTAGGAATTCACATAAGAACATAAACTGACACATAAGAACTCATAAAATGGAAATTTTATTACTACTTTTACATAAGATGTTCAAAAACTTTTGGTTGAACATAAAAGGGATAAACCATAGTCTTTATGAAGGCTTATAAATGCATCTGATATGTAATAGGAACCCTGTTTTACTACATTCATAACAGTGTCTAGAATTTGGGAGAAGCAGTGAGGGATTAATGCTAGAAGGGACAAATTCCACCTAAGTATCCTATAGAGAATTAAGTCAAGTGCCATAAAAATTAGGATAAATTCCAGGGATCGATTTCATGGAAGACAGTTTTGCTATGGACTGTGGGTAAGAGTTAAGGGTGGGTTTTGGGGTGATTCAAGAACATTATATTCACTCTGTACTTTACTTCTAATAATAATAGCAAAATAATAATACAATAATATTTCAGTAATATTATTAATATTAACATAACATTATAAAAATACAATGAAATAATTATATAATATGAAATGAATGAAATAATTATACAACTTATTATATAGCAGAATCAATGAAAATTCTGAATTTGTATTTCTATAACAAGATGGTTTTATTTAGTGGTGATGGAACACCTAATGTGATATCTAAAGTATGCTCCACCTGTCCAGTGTACTGTATCTTCTTGTTTTGTTGCTGTCACTGAAGAAAACCTTACCTCATAAAGATAGGATGTTGGAAATGGAAGCAAGCTTTTCAGTATTTTTGTGGCAATCTCAGAATATTCCACCTTTACTTCAATCTAAAATGTATGGAGATTTGAAGTTGTCTCAAACATACTTTCAAGGCCACTTTCATTTGTGATCTCAAGTAGTTGATTGTTCAGAGTGACTGAAGCTGGAGGTTGATCATATGTGTGGGGCTGGAGCAAGGCCAGTCCCAAGAACAAAGAGAACCCAAGGTGAGCCATGTAAACAAGCTGTGCTCATCAAGAAAGCATCAAGCCCTTAGCCTACCATGCAGATGGGTTGCTAGATAAAGAGGTGTCACATGACACCAACTGACCAAATTATAAATAGACATGATGCAGCGGTTGAGCCATGTCTTTTCCTCCCATCTGGAGAGAGGGCTCCACTTAACCTCAGCTTTCTATGTGCTGTCTCTTGTCTTTATTTTTTTATCCTCTCACTATCCTTTCTCCTGGGAACTTTGAGAGGTGCACTGAATGCTCCATATTGGCGCCTGAAGAGGAACCTGGGTAAAAAAAAAAAAGTCATTGAGGGGACACTTATGGTGCAAACAAAAAGGGGAAAAAGTGCATTGATAGTGACAATATTAACCATGAAGGTGTATTAATATTAATATCATCAGGTGTAAAACGTGTGACAAAAGAAGGGCTCATTAGGACCAAAGCAAGTATAAAACATGGGTTAAACAGGTTCTCAAATACCATAGATACACATGAAAATGCATGTTAGAGTCTTGATTCCTGTATTTACTTTCTTTTTGTGAATCTAGATTAGACCATCTTAATGTTCATAAGCCCACTGAGATGACTACAAAGGATTTGGCTTGGAATACTATTTTAAAATCAAGTCCCAGGGAGAGGGGAGAAAAAAAAGATGGCAAAGCAACAGCAACTCCAATAGAGTTTAAATCCTCTAGTGTTGCTCAATTAGATAAAAAAAAAAAACTGTCAGAGACAAAAGTGACCCTTCTTCACTAGAGGAGTGTTTTGTTGCAGATTCCATTTCACAACACCCAGTAACCTTAGCTGAGCCACAAGTGGCAATTCTCACTTTTTAGCTCAGAAAAATTTTGCTGTCACAGTTTAAAACTTCTGCCCCTCAGGGAGTAGAACCATTTTCTCTCTGTCCCTTGCAACTGGAGCTAAAAAAAAAAAAAAGCCAGATGGGTGGGAGAGTTCATGGAGGGTTTTCAACATCTCTACCCTGTTACTAAACTTTGAGTCTCAAGAAAAATTATACGTCTCCATAAAGCTGTATCCTTTAAAACCTTAAAAAAATTAAAACATGCTACTGCTGCATATGATCCCATGTCCTCTTTTACCCTAGGTTTAATAGAGCTCCTAAGACAACAGATTGTAGTCCTGAATGATGAAAACAAAACAAAACAAAACAACAACAAAACAGTAGCTAAAGCATGTTTAAATCCAGGGGATTATTTATTTAAAAAAA
>RJWT010034060.1:0-13757 GCA_004365215.1 Cuniculus paca
GAGGAGGGAGGGGGAGGAAGGGGGAGGGAGGGGAGGGGGGAGGGAGGGGGAGCGAGGGAGGGAAGAAAGTTGATTCGTTCGTTCTCCCTGCAGTTAAGGACATTTACCCACCAATTCATACTTTCGCATCTGTTTATAACTATACTTATCTAAAATTCTAATTCGTTTGAAATCACGATTTCCTCCCTGAATGTGCCCTGCGTAAGGCTTTTTTCTTAGGCTCGTTCGTTTCTGGTAGCAGTGGGAATCGGCCATTTGCTGAAGGAAGGTGCTGGGTCTGTCCCAAGCCCAAGGGTAGCCGAAAAGAGCGACTCGTTTGCAGCGGCCACTAGGGGGCAGTCACACCCCTGCCTCCAGCAGGAGCTTGCAGAGGCCCAAGCCCGGCCTTGCCGACTCCCCCCCAGCGCCCGGAGGAGAAGGGGGCCGGCCCCACTTGGTGCACGCGGCCCTGTGCCTTCAGCCCGCAGAGATGCTGACAGCTGCCGCCTCTCCAAGGTCGGACCTCAGCCAGGAATGTTCGAGAAGACAGTCTCCGCCACACCTTTGAGCAGCTCCGCAGCTCCTGCTCCGAGTTCAAATCCCCACCGAAGTCCTCATGCTAGATGCAACGCCCAGGAGCTAGGCCGGGCGGAGCGCACCGCTGCCCTGTGCAGGGAAGGCGTCTTCAGGAAATTTCCGAGCAGAAAGCTGACTTCACAAAGTGCAGCAGGCCCTGTCGTGAAGACGGCCGGGCTTGTCTGTGGAAGCACAGCCAGCCCCTGAAGCTGGACCCCGCGGTCCAGGCTCCGTCTGCTCGGGCCACTGTGCTCAACACAATTACTTAAGAAGTCATGAAACCTACAATTTTGGATTGAGGTCTGTTTTTGATTACATTGCACATACAAATATGACATAATTTGCATGTGCAATGTGATAAAAAACACTGTGAACTTATAATTTTTTAAAATTTATTACAGTAAAAGACACAATGCTGTTAATCCTTCTCAGAATTCTCCACCTCACTTTGAAGACAGTTATCCCATCATTCTTGCCACTTTCTGAAGCACTTCTGGAAGGCTTTCATGTGAGTCTTCAGCTGTGCTGTCCTGGCTGCCTTGATGTCCTGAACCAATGGAAAATGTTTACCTTTCATGCTTATTTTGACTTTGGCATATATCCGGAAGTGTCATCATTCCGGATCCAGTGAATAAGGTGGATGAGGACACACTGTAATATTTTTACCATCTTGCCTTTCTGTTGGATAGCACTCAGTGGCAGCATTCACAGTGTTTTTGATCACACCTCAGAAAGACACTCATGATAGAGGACTTCCAGAAGTGCTTCAGAAAGTGGTGAGAACAATGGCATAAATGTGTTTGAAATGAGGGTTTTGAGGAAAATTAATTTGAGGAGAAAACTACTGGGGTTTGGTTTACGCCTAGCCGTTTCTACATGGCTGTCACACAAGCAGTAACTACTTAAAGGAAGTTGGCTCTCGGTCTAATATGATGGTTGTTTGTTTTTAGTGGTACTGGGGATTGAAACTAGGCCTTTGCACTGAGCTACATCCCCAAACCTTCTTTTTATATTTGTTTTGTTTTGTTAGCAAGATCTTTGTAAATTATCCAGTGAATGGAGTGAAGGCTAAGCTTGAACTTGTGACATTCCTGCCTCAGCCTCCCAGTGTGCTGGGATAACAGGCATGTGGCACCAAACCTAATTCATGATAATTAACTTTCATGTGTCAATTCAGAAAAGACCGAAGGACCAAGATACCTGGTCAGTCACATCGGGAGGATGCTGTGAAGGCATTTTCTAGTGGGATTAGCATTTAAGTCTCCTGCGAGTAAAACCGATTGCCCTCTGTACTTAGGAGGACTAAGGTCCTCTCAAGAAGAGAGGCCCTGACGGACGGCAGGTGAGCATGGCAAAGCCGTACCTCCCTGTGTCTCTGGCCTGCCAGGCCACCTTGCACAATCACATCAGCCAATTCCTTAAAGTAAATATTTCTTTAGAAAAATATGTAGGGAATTTCACATATCATTCTATATGTACCTATGTAAAATGTGAATATTAAATACACACTCGCGATCTCTAGACCCCGTTAGACCTGTTACTCTGGAGAACACTGATAGCTTCCGAAAGAGGGGTACTGACTACTGATGACTCAAACAGGTCCCAAGAATGGGTCACACAGTTTCCTCAGTCCCCATGCCTGACTGGCAGGCGCAAAGTGGTTTGTGATCACCGTTGTAAGTAGTCGGGGACTGGCCCCTGTTGCGGCCCCCATGAATTAGGAACTGACTTAAACCAGGAACAGTTTTCTAAGTTTACATTAAAAGCACTGCATTCACCAAAAAAAAAGAAAGTAAAGATAGAATTTAACCCTGCCTCTTTGTAAAAAGCATGAGTTTTTAGTGCCCTGGAAAGTCAATGGAATAACTTGTAGTACTTTGGCTTTTATTTTGGAAAAACAGAAATTTTCATTAAAAAGTACTAAAGGAGGAGCTTCTTGCAATCGCCCCTGCAGTGCAGTGCTGTCCTTTTCAGATTGCTTCCTGCACCCGTACAGAACACTTTGGGCTGCAGGAAGCCGGGCAATGTCGTGCGAACGAGTGACGGCTGTGCTATGCCTGGGTGGCTCGCGTCTCTCGGAGCTGCAGGGAAGTCTGACGTCCGACAGGGACAGAGGTCCTGGCCAGGCATGTCCAGCCCTGAGCAGCTGTAGGCAGAGCTCCTCAAAGCGAGGCTGGGGTGGAGACGATGCCAGGCCATGCAGTTCTCTGGGCGCGTGAGCTGCAGGCCAACTCCTCTAACTACCTCTGCCCTCCCCCAGACTGCACCTGCTTCATTTCAAATACTCCACGCGGGAACCCGACTCCACTCCAGGTCTGTTTACGTTACCGGAGGATACACCCGTCACTGAAGGGAAATGAAAAACTGTCGGATTCTTAGGTAGTAATTTCAACTCTTGCATTTTGGACAGTAAGAATACAGTTTGAAAAGGTTCTCTGCTATGAGTGCAAATGACTTTTCGTGGTGATCATTACCAAGGATCAGAACAGGTAACAATTTTAAAATCTTATTAATTTTTTGAAATGACTTTATCAAGATCTTCATGCAATTTAAATCTTTAATTTTTATGCAAATTAAATATACATTTTCTTCCATACTACTCCGTATGTTACTCTTCTCATTATGAATCCTCTGTGGATGACCCCATCGTTCATTTCGAGCATAGATAAACAAGGAGTACTGTCTTGTAGCCTATTCTTCCCACGTAAGAAATGCCAAGACTGTTTTTGTACTATCTACTCCAGTGAATCTCCTAAAAGTGAGTTACATGCCCAGTTCATCATTATATCCTCAATTTCTTGTCTGGTGACCAATGAATATGCTATCATTATGAATAAGTGACAAATATAGCAAAGGACAGTCACTTTCTTTCAAAATAAAACTTTACAAGTTTAGCTACTTTTTGGATAAGAGAATGGCCCTGAATTCTTTTAAGAAATTCGTTTTTCTTCACAAAAACACTTTGAACTTTGAATGAGAAGTCACATTAATAACTAGGAAAAAGTAATTTTGGTTAGCATCAAAGACCATCAATAATGGGCAATGTCAGCTATGACCCTTGCTTACTGCCTTACTTTTCCCAAAATATCTCTACCCCCCCACACCCTGGCCTTATCCTTCGAAACAACTATGTGTAATATTTCAAATATTTTAAACTTTTAAAAAAAATATGCCTTTAAAATATTTTTTCCTGTAAGTGAGCAATTGCCTGAAAAGAAAGAAAGATTTTTCTACTGTTCTTTCTTTACTTTCTTTTCTTTTCTTTTCTTTTTTGTCTTTTTGAGACAGGGTCTCACTCTGCAGTTCAAGCTGGTCTTGACCTCACTTTGTAGCCCAGGTGGTCTCGACTCACAGCACTCCTCCTGCCTCAGCCTCCAGAGTACAGGGAGTACAGATGTGTGCCGCCATGCCTGGCTTCCTACTGTTCTCACGACCCTCTCAGACGCTGCCGCAGCACCTCCCTGATGCAGCCCACTTGATCAACTCTTCGGCTGTACTTTCGCATCGAGATCAAATGTGCACATGTACTTATAAATGACCAGTACATGAAATAAAAGGAAAAAGCTAAAGATAGGTGCAGAGTTATAATTGTGTTAGCAGGACATCCTTTAATTAAGTTCCTCTAGATAAATTTAGTTCGAGGACTTGCTCAAGTTTCTAGAGTTCCTGGTAGGCTTGCCATTTTCACAGAGTCTATTTCTGAATAGAAACATCCTTAAATACTTTTTCCTTTAAGAGTAGCATTTAGCCAGAAGGAGTTAAATCTCATAGACATCTGATTTGACCTTAGATAAAGGTTTCTGCAGGAATAAAAGAAAAGCAACACATAAACATGCAACGAACGGTGGCCGCGGAAGTGTATTCTTCCTCCCAGCTCTGTGCACTATGCTGAAACAGTCAGAATATCTGTATTACCTGATCAAGCCAGAGCCCAGGAGAATCCACGGCCCACTCTGTTTCACAGCAGTAGAAGCTCAAATGTTACGTCGCTTTCAGAGAAACTCACATGCACTTAACTTCGCCAGGTTTACCAGACACAATAACAGATTCCTTTGGTACCTGTGTGATTATAATCTGTTTTTAATTGAGAGCCATTGTTCCACATATCGGGCAAACAAATGAGGAAGGATGCAAACATCATGAACGTTTACAGCATGAAAACGAGTGGCATTTACAAATGCCTTTACATAGTACAATCAGCAAGTGGTGAATCCTGCAAGGCAGCAGAAAGCAGCCTCCTAAACACTGAATGCAGTGTGTCCTCATCCTCACTTACTCTTCGGATCGCGCACCACGACTCCTGGCTCTTGTCAAAGTCAACATGACATGAAAATTAAAGAATGTGAATGGTTCAGGTCTTGGAGGTGACCATGACAGGACAGCTAACACTCAGGAAAGAGGACTCCAGAGCTGCTGCAGAAAGCGGCAAGATGTTGGGACAAGTTCGCTTGAAGTAAGGGAAGGATTTTGAGGGGGATTCATGGCAATGTGCCTTTTACTGTAATAGTTATTTTGTTTAAACACACACCACATTCTTCCATTGCATCTGCTGTTATGCAGTTTGCAAGGCTTTCTGAAGATCCACTGGAAACCCCAAAAGCTAAAAATGTATACGGTTCAGATGTACTGGTTTTTTTTAACTTATGTTTTTGACCAATTTGTTTTCTGAATATCACAAACCCCTTTGTTTACTCATGTGACATGGCAACTGAATCGGCAGACTGTAGAAGTTCTTATTAAACAGAAATCCTTTCTGGTTCTAAATGATTTCCCAACTAAGCAAAGAGCAATTTCATACTTGCCTAGAAAAGACCACTTTGTTAACATCCCCAGAAGGATTTCCTTATTATTTTATTGACAAACCATAGCTCACAATTGTTCCCTCATGCCCAAATCTATTCTATTTTTTTCTATATAAAAGGTAGATCACAAGAAAAAAAAACTACTCTAACTTTTTTTAAAGGTTTTCCCATGTATAATTTTTTAAATATTGATTCTAAACAGCTAGACACTTCCTGTTCTCTCCAATTTTAGGATTGTCTGAGTTTGGCTTTCTTAAGGAAAAAATGTTAAGTAGTTAGACCCAGCATTGTCCTCAAAACCTTAGGTCTCCCAGAAAAAGAAGAAAATGACAATACATACAAAATATGTCTACCCTTTCTTACTTAATATTCTCAACTAGATTGGAAACATGGCCAAGTTCAAGAAAGATCAGAGCTATCTGCAGTGTGAGTCAAATAAATCAAACATTGAGGGTTAACAAAAATCTTAACACTTAAAAAGTGTGAACAGGTACATAACACCTTGACATTTCTTCCCTATAATAATAAACAATTAGCTGATAACTCTAGTCCTGTGCGTAGTGCATTCATTTCCAAAAATCCCCAGATTCCATTTCATTTTGCTAAATTTCCCTGGCTGTATATTCATGTGTCCATAGCATGATACAACAGAGCTGGAGGTGTTGGAGTTGGAAGACCTCCCTAGTGGGCTGCTAAACGAATGTCACACGGCAAAGCGGGATCTCTAACACTCTCAAGCTAGGGGTCTTAGAGACCTGTCCGCGGTCCCACAGCCGCACACTGACCAAAGCAGCAATAGCCCTGGAAGGACTGGCGTCCCAGGGCCCACCGTGGTGCCAGGTGTTTCTCGTTTCCTGCCCCTGCCAGAGGGTTAGGGAAGAGGGCTGTCGATCATCTTCACTGCCGAGGACAAGGCGTTGCACACGTTAATCAGAATGCTGTCCTTCCTTCTGCGAAATCTCCAAGTGACATCTAGTGGGTTACCTAGTCTCCACGGAGAAATTTAATTAAACTGCAGTCCCTTTGTACTAGCACAAATATTGTGAGGGAAAACAACCCAACTCCTCTGACATTTTTGCAAATAGGTTTAGTGGAATCCAATCTGTTTGCTTTTACTGACATTTGTTTTTCAGTCAGTTATCCCCCGTGGTTATTTTTCCCCCTCATAATTTATTGCTAGCAATTTATCTGTAAGAATAAATACAAGTAATTCCTTTCTTTGGTACAGGCATCAGAGCTTAGGTTAATAATAGCTGAATAAAATAAACACACATTTTACCCCTCCTCTTTTCTTGCCCTGATATTTCTAGTGTGCCTATAAATCAGACTGGTGGCAACCAGAATCCTAGCAGAAAAAAATTGAACCTCTAAGGCATTAGGAGTTTCTCCTCCCGTAGCCCTCAAGCCTTGGAAAATAACAGACTTTGCTGGATCAGCCAGATAACTAAATACAACAAGTTTTTCAAATTTTGTTTTGCTTGTATTCACAGGCCTTTAATTTTTACATACCCTGATTTTGGAGATTACCGGGACGTCTTGAAAAGTTCAGAAAGTCATCACCCCAAAAAGCCCCACTTTTTTATTCCGTTTATTCCCCGAGTGCACTCCAAAACTCTAAGTTTCGGATGTTGAAGAGCGGGTGGCACAGGGCAGAGCTTCTCAAGCTGCCCCACAGCAAGTCGGGGAGACCTGCACCGAGCGTTTCCAGGTCGGCAGTCCTGGGGGCCCGGGGGTCCACATGCCAGCAAGCGTCCAACATGGACTGAGCTCGAGCAGAAAGGGTGCAAGGGAGAGGCATTGGCCGGGCAGCCAGGAAGACCAGGGCTGGCACTGGACTTCATGATCCCAGCAGGGGGACCCCAGAGTCCAGCTGTCCTGCCTCCCCCTCAGGCACTCATAGCCTTTCTTCCACCACCTGCTTTGGACACATGGAACGCACTTCATCCTGTCCTGTGTCCCCACCGTGCCAGGCACAGCGACTCCCAGGCCAGCTCTCAACTATCACAATTCTGCTAGATGCTCAGCCTGCTGTGACCCCCTCCCACTCTTCCCGCAGTGTGAAATTCCTCCCCTCTGGCCTCCGAAACCCAGCAGCCATCGGGCAGACCCTGTGTGTGTTCACCGTCCTCTGTGCCTGCCCTTCCTGCCCCAAGGGAAGCCTAGCTGTCCCCCCAGGATGCTGCACCCTCTGCAGCGCAGCCCCTTGTCCATCAGGCCGCTCGTGCACTAGGCCGGGAAGTAGAGACCAAGTCCCCCTTGATCCTCGCTGCGGCCTTCACACCGTCTCCTGATTCTCCCCTACTCTGAAAAGCCTGCACTTTGAGTCTCTGTCGCAGATGATATCACCCCTAATCCTTCATTCTTGCTGCCACTGAAACAAACCCACAGATCTTCCTCATTTCCTCACCAATCCAGCCATTCACTCCCACGGTCATTGCCCTCAAGACCATGCTGAGACTCACAAGTGTGTCTTCTCCTTAGTGTGAAATCCTGCAGCCGCTCCTCCATCGCCCTACCGTACACTCTACGCCCTGTCACCCTTCTGTCCCACTAGAACTGCTAAGCCCTGCTCACACTAGACTTTCACTATTCCTCACCCTCTCCACGTTCGTGTTTTCTCCTTACGCAGCCTGAATTCCATCGCCAGTGGCTATTAACTCCCTGGTCTCTCCGTTGCTTGACAGAACCGTATTCCTACTTACATCCAACTCGTTGCCTGTTCTTACCCTGCCCAGAGGCAGTCAACATGCAGAGAAGAATGACTGACGTGACTGACTGCGCACAGCTGTGAACATGCAGTGCGCGATCTTCAACACTGAGTGTCCACGATACACCCAAAAGCGATAAATAAGTGCATAAAGCAGCAGATCACAAAACTAACCTCATAGCCTCCAGTTCACTAAGAAACATTTGTAAGTCAGTCAACTAGGGGCTACTTATCACGTATCAGGAGGGGAAGTACAGTGGGTCCTGTGCTTCTGGATAAGCAGGGTGCGTGAGGTACCACGACGAGGCGCCTTTACACAGAGCTACAGAGCATGAGCAAAACACCTTCCACTGAGAGCTCTGGCGAAAAGCAAGAAACCTCGGTGACGCAAGCCCGCGACCCCAGCACTCCGTCCGGCAAGCTGATGCAGGAAGACTAAGCTGTATCAGCCTGGACAATTTAATGAGATCCTGCCTCAAAATTAAAAATTAGAAAGGACTGGGGATGCAGCTCAGTACAAAGGCCCTAATTCAATCCCCAGTATGGCAGAATAAGAGAGACTGGGACAGAGAAAAAGGAAAGAAAGAGCTTTCCCTGGCTAAAAAGGAGATATGACAAGTCTCGCTGCCCTCCCCCCAGGCAGCCAGACAGCTGGGGCCGCAAGAAAGCCAAGTAATCTCTTGCCTGTGCTGAAGACGGACAGCGTTTCTGTCAGCAGGCCCAAGATGCACCACGGCAGTAGGGTGGGAAGATATGGGTCCTGTGGCCTGAGCTGTCCCCACCCTGTCTCCTCCTCATGGGGCCAGCAGACCTGGGCAAACCCTAATTAGGAGTGACCATGCACACCAGAACTGGCAGCTCTCTGACGCCGAGTATGGCTTGGCACAAGAGGGCCAGCTTGCCTACTCATCCCCGAGGGTCACACGTCAGGGACTGGCGCTCCCAGGCGAAAAGCAACCGTGGGATCGCAAATGAAAACACCAGTGCTGTTTCACATTTGAGCCCAGTACTGAGGCTACATTCAAAGTCCTGTTTGTTACCAAGGACCCAGGAGCTTTCACTACCTTAGGAAACTGACAATGGGAGCGCGGCTCCTTACAAAATGAGTGCTTTGTTTTCTATTTGGAAGTTTGTTGTTCTTGTTATTTATTTCTGTTGCTGTTGCTGTTGTTGTTGCTGTTGGCTAGGAAGAATTCAGGCCCAGAAAGAATTTTCTTTGGAATTTCTACCAGGATACTTAGGAGTGTATATCAAGACAGCTGATGTAGAAATATAGACATACAGATACAGACACTTAGTAAAATAAACATAAATACAAACAACTTCTTAAAATTTAGCAACAAAATATATTTCACAAGATGTAAGTTGAAAAGAATCAACTAATTATAAAATGTTTCCATTTCTCTTACGTAATTTTTACCTATGGGCAATTTCCAAACCAAAAGATACATGTTCTTCTAGACTTCACAAAAATCAAGCAACGAATCTGGTCAAATCTCCCATCTCTGGCTTACATGTTTCCACAGCCTGAATTTTTTTAAACATTTTTATTTTGTTTACCAAAAAGCTGAAGGTGCACAGTTAATAAGTAAAAGATCTGTACTTCCATAAAGCACATAATGTGAGTATTCCTAAGATTAATTTTGTTGGTCACTATGATTAATACAGAAACTATAGAGCCATTTCTAATTCGCGGCCTTTTGAACCTCATGTCTCCCCCAGCTACACTCATTTGCTGGTGATCTCATCTGGTTTCTTGGCTTTCAGCATTGTGTATACACTGACAATCCTCAAATTTATCCCAGAGCCCAGCTCTGAACTCCAGACTCATATATCCAGCTGCCTACTTGACATCTCCATTCAAAGGCCTGACATACATTTCACACTTATCTTGTCCAAGCCAAATTTCTGACTTTCTTTTCCAAGTCTTCTCCTCCCACCATTTTCCCCTCCTCAGTAAATAAGAGTTCCGTCCTCCCATGTGCTCAAGCCAACCCTCGGGGAGTGATCCTCACCTTCTCCCTTTCTTTCATACCCGACACCGAATCCATCAGCACATCCCATCCGTTCTGCCTTCCCAGCTGCCCGGATGACTGCACTGTCTCCTGTGCAACTCTGTCGATCCAGGGCACCGACACCTCTCACCTGGGTGAGTCTCCAACCCTGGCCTTGCTCCCTGGGGTCCACTGGGCACATGGCTCACAGTGAGTCAGTAAAGCAAGCAATTAAGTGGTGCTTGTCCTCCTTTTCTTCAGAAATCCTAAAATTACACTGTCTCGGCCAACTAAAGGCACCCTACAAGGACCTGCAGAGTCTGCATACCGCACCGTTCACCTCCTTCACCCTACTGCCCACTGGGTTAGTCAGGGCTCTCCAAGGGAAGTGAGCCACTAGAACGTACATACAGTTATGGGGAGATTCATTAGACTGACTTATACGATCATTATCACGGGTGTCGATAGGATGGAGAGCCGGGGAGACCAGTACTGCTCAGGCCGAGAAGCTGAGTGCCTCAGAACAAGAGAGACCAGTGACGCAGCCTCAGCCTAGGCTGAAGGCCTGGACGCTTCCTGGAGAATCACCACTGTGAGTCTGTTTTTAAAGGCCAAAGAATCTGGAGTCTGAGGTCCAAGGGCGATCGCAGCAGCAAAAAAATGCACCTGCTAAAGGAAGGTCAAGTGCACAGATGTGGGAACTCCCCCTCCTTCCGTGCCGCTCGGCCCCCAGCCGACTGACGGTGCTGTCGATACTCAGGGGACAGCTTTGCTGACCCACACGGCGTCCCTGGAGACAGCTTCACTGACACACCCTGAGGTGTGCTGGGACAACTCCTGGGCGTCTCTCATTTCAGTCAAGTTGACAACCAAGATTAACCATTACAACTCCACCCCTCGTCAGCTTGACACCTAAACTCATCCCCTAAGCCCTACTTAATCTCTGAATAAACACAATAACGAGGTCACAATTTGATGTAATATACAAAGCGTGATCAAAAACACTGTGAATGTTTAAATTAAAGAATCTATTACACTAAAGACACATTTCCGTAAATTCTCCTCAGAATATTCCCCATCACCTAAAGCACACTTAGCCCTTGTTCGGAAAGCAACAAGAATGAAGGGGTAAGTGTGCTTCAAGCAAAGGGCAGGCTATTTAGGGGAATTAATGGCAATGGGTCCTTTACTGCAACAAACCTTTAACTTAAACATTCACCATATACTTCAGTCACACCTCGTACTACTATCTGCACGCAACCAAAAGTGTGCTAATTCCCACGCAAGAAGAGGAAGCGAACTTCTTTAAGAGATGCCTACTCTTCTCCTGCGGTCCCGTATCTTAAACTCCATGATTTAAATGTAACAACACTTAGACACTAATATAAAGTCAATCTTATGTTGCCTGGTAAAGAAAAAGAGAATAAAGAAAACAGAAATTTGCCTAACGTGTGTATAAGCACAGATTCCTAACAAAATAAGGAGAAATCCTCAGGACAGTTGCCCCCACCTGCCCACGTCCCGCCAGTCTCCCCTGCCGCTTACTCCGAGCCGTCCCTCTGCCCTCCTCGCCGTCCTCCGAGCCTCGGGGACTCTGCCCCGCTGGCCCGCGGCGCGCTGCCTGCCTTCCCTGGTCACCTTCTCAGGGACGCCCTCCCCAGCGTGCAGTCCTCCCTCGCTGGAGGAACACCAGGTTCCTCCATCCCATCTCCCCACAGCCCTTTCCATATCTGACAGTTAGTATTTACGTACTTGCCTGTTTTTTATTTCCCTCCACTAGAACAGAAAATTCCTGAGAGCAAAGGCTTTGTTTCCTTTGTTTCCTACAGCTTTTTGAGTGTGCTTAACAAACTAATTGTATGAATGTTAGAGAACTGGAAAACCACTGACCCTAAAATATTGCCAGTACTTCACCGCGGTTGGTCGGTGCCCTGGCCAGCGCGAGAAAAGCTCGACAGGGAATTTTTCTTTCCTCCTTAAAACATTCTTAGAAACAAAATTTAAACAAGAATATTGTATGTTATGTAGTTAGTTAAATATCATTTTTAACCTTGGTTTATGTCATAACTGTTCTGGAGGCAAACTGGTTTCAGTATTTTCTTCCTCCTCCCCAAACCTCACTGCAGGTGGTCCTGATAGCACCACTGACAACTAGCCGGCAAGGCACGTGTGGGCTCACAGTCACCACCCAAGTCCAACCAGAGGACTGTTTGGCAAGAACTGAATGACTACAGGACAGGAGGCTGCAAAGCGCAGCCTGGAGATGAAACCAGCAAGGGTTGCCACCAAAAAAAAAAAAATACAGTTAAGTTTGAATTTCAGATAAACAATAAATAATTTTTAGTAGATGTGTCCCAAATACCAAATACTAAATCTGGCTACCCTAAATGCAGCCCACGCCTGCTCTTACACAGGCAAAGAATGGTTTTTTCATCTTTAAATGTTGAAGAACATTGAAAGAACATTATTATGTGAAAATAATGCCAACTATCTACTGCCCAGCCCATAACAGAAAAGGCTGGCGAGCCTCTGTGGTGAAAGGTTCTCTTCGTGCCCCTCCCCTCGCCCGAGATGGAGCACAGGCAGCTGTTCACCCCTCGGGACCCCTGTGCTGAGGCTGTGTGATCGCCCTGGAGACGCAGAGTGGGGAACGAGATCCGGGGAGACCAAGGGATGGAGGGTGCAGCCGTGGATCTCCCAGAACTGCAGGAGAGCGAAGGCCTTCTCCGCCGGCCAGCCAGAGGGAGTGACTCACGGAGGTGAGGGAGCAGGGAGGGTCAGGAGGTGAAGACGAAGCGGTTGGGTCTAAAGGACAAAAACGTGTCAGAACAAACGCTAGGGCACACGGCTGTCAGAAGGTCAGAAAAAAAGAGAAGAAAAGCAAAACAATAAAAATGAAGACGAGGAAAGCAGATTTCTTAACTATTTGCCAAGAGCTGAGTCTAAGTGAAAACCATAGACACACACGGATTCAAGCGAAGATATTATGCCCCACACTGGGGAAAGGCCATAGACGGAATCGGACCGAGGAAGGCCGCAGTAATCCACATCCCAAGGTGAGAAAATCTTGGTTTGCGTCTCCTCATTACACATGTGATGGCCTTGCTTGAAATTCTGCAGCCCTCGGTGCCAGGAGTGTTACCATAATCAAACAGAAAGGCCCGAGAGTGTCTCTGTGACCACGAGGGGAACGCAAACACACAAAGCCACACTTCGTAGGGCAGAGGCCCCACTTCTCAAGAGGCAGCCACGTCCTTTCCCTCGAATATTTTCTCCCCAGTCCCCACGGCTGAAGTTAGCAGCTCCTTGTGTTTAAGGCTAGAGAAACAGGAGTACATAGCTATCAACGGAGGAACAGTGTACAATTCCATCCAATGACCGATCTGCGACCCTTCACCCGAGACAGCGGCCGCGACACACGCGCACCACATGCAAGCCATGTCCCAGCCAGGGCGCCTGACACTAGACAGCCCTCACTTCACTTGTCCTGAAACCGCATCACCACCAGAGAGAGTGAGAGGGACAGGCTCGCAGAGATAACCTCCAGGCGGCTCTAAATATATCCCAAACGTCAATCGCTTGCCAGCCTCTGGGCTCCAACTGTGTTTGCGACCAAACACCTGCGACGCCCTCCCTTCTGACCCGCGTGGCCTCACTGTGGCCGAGCAGCACCGCGCCCCGCCACCTCCGAGGACAGGC